>PVJL010004808.1:0-121288 GCA_004026885.1 Lyroderma lyra
ATGGACCTGGAGATCATCATGCTAAGTGAAATAAGCCAGACAGAAAAAACAAAGAACTGCATGATTTCACTCATATGCGGAATATAAAACTGAAAGCAAAGAAAAAAAGAAATGAACAAACAAATAACCCATGGACACAATCAATAGTTTAATGTTTATTTGGGGACGAGTGGTTTAGGGAGGGGAGAAAGGGGAGGGGGTGGGAGAGGAAGGGGGGAAGCTAAATATAAGGTGATGGAAAGAGAAGTCACATTAGGTGGTGAACTTATTATACATCAAGTTGACAATGCACTGTAGAATTGTATGCCTGAAACCTATGTAATCCTTGCTAACAGATGTCACCCCAATAAGTCTAACAATGAAAATGAATTAAATAAACAAATAGATAGATAAATAGATAAATAAATAAATAAAACAAAACACATGGTCTTCTCAATAGATCCAGAAAAAGTATTTTCAAGATACACTTATTTATGAATTAAATGCCCAATAAAATGGATATACAAGTATAAAGAAAGGACCATAACATAATAAAGTCCATACGTGACAAAGCCTCAGTTAGCATTTCTGGCAGTGAAGAACTGGCAGCATTTCCTCTAAGATCAGGAACAACACAAGAAAGCTCACTTCACTAGTGTTATTCAACATAGTACTGGAAATCCTAGCCAGAGCAATCAGGAAAAAAAAAAAAAAAAAAAAAAAAAAAAAAAAAAAAAATATATATATATATATATATATATATATATGTGTGTGTGTGTGTGTGTGTGTGTGTGTGTGTGTGTGTGTGTGTGTGGTGTGTGAAGAAAAAGAATTTAAATTAGAAAGGGAGAAGTAAAACTGTCACTCTTTACAAGTAACATGATTTTATATATAGAAAACCCTTAAGACTTTTCACTAACAACGTACTAGAAATAATACAGTAAAGTTGTAAAATAATAGATCAATATATAAAAAGCTGTTGCATTTATATATATATTAATAATGAAATATCCCAGAGAGAAGTAAAAATAATTTCATTTACAATTGCAACCAAAAGAATAAAGTAACTCAACATAAAATTAACAAAGGAAGTAAAGAGTATTGTACAACTCAAAACCAGAAAACCAACAACCCAATTTTAAAAATGGGCAGAAAACCTGAATAGATATTTCTTTAAAGAAAACATAAGATGGCCAAAAAACACGTGAAAAAATGTTCAACATCACTAATCATCAGAGAAATGCAAATCAAAACCACAGTGGGATACCACCTCACAGCTGTCAGAATGGCTCTCATGAATAAATCAACTAACAACAAGTGTTGTTGAGGATGTGGAGGAAAGGGAACCCTTGTGCACTGTTGGTGGGACTGCAAATTCATCTAGCCACAATGGAAAACAGTATGGAGTTTCCTCCAAAATTTTAAAATGGAGGAGTTCCCTGTTGATGTAGTGGCTAAGGCTTCAGTGCTGTCAACGCTGCGGCCTGGGTTTGATTCCCAGCCAGGGAACTACCCACATTAAAAAAAAAAAAAAAAAAAAAAAAATTTTAAAATGGAGCTACCTTATAATTCAGCAATTCCAACCCTGGTTATTGATTTAAAGAAATCCAAAACACTAATTCAAAATGATATATGTTTTGAATATGTGTTTCAAAACACATGTTTATTGCAGCATTATTCACAATAGCCAAGGTATGGAAACAACCTAAATGCCCATCAATAAATGATTGGATAAAGAAGCTGTGGTACATTCACATGTGGAGTATTAGCCATAAAGAAGAATAAAATCTTACCTTTTATAACAACATGAATGGAACTACAAGATATCATGCTAAGTGAAATAACTCAGACTGAGAAAGACAAATATCATATGATCTCACTTATATGTGAAATCTATGGAAGAGAATAAATGAACAATCAAAATAGAAAAATATAATCTTGGACACAGAGAATAGTTTAGTGGTTGCCAGAGGGGAAGTAGGAAGAAGGATGGAAAAGGAGGTAGCGGGATTCAAATGTATGGTGATAGAAGAAGAAATTACTCTGGGCAGTGAGAACACAATGCAACACATAGATGATGACATACTGTACACCTAGAACCTATGTAATTTTTACTAACCAATGTCACATCAATACATTTAATAAAATAAAATAAAATTGATTGCATTTCTATATATTAACAATGAAATATCACATAATCACAGAGACAAGTAAAAATAATTTTATTTACAGTTGCAACCAAAAGAATAAAATAATTCAACACAACTTAAAAAAGGAAGTGGAGGACTTATATGCTAAAAACTATAATACATTTTAAAAGAAATTAACAAAAACACAAAGAAATGAAAAGATATTCTGTATTCATGGATTGGACAAAATAACATTGTCAAAATATCCATATTACTTAAAGCAATCTATGGATTTAATGCAACTCCTATCAAAATCTCAATGACAATTTTTTATAGAAGTAAAAAAATTCCTCAATCTGTATGGAAACACAAAAGATCCCAAATAGTGAAAGCAATCTTGATAAAAAACAAAACAAAAAAAGCTGTGAGTATTTCACTCTTTGGCTTTAAATTACACTACAAAGTAATAGTAGTTAAAAATAGTATGATATTTCAGAAAAAAACAGATACACAGACAAATATAACAGAATCATGCTCCCAGAAATAAACCCATACATATGTGGGCATTCAATTTATTACAAATGAACCAAGAACATACAATGGAGACAATCTCTTAAATACATTGTGTTGAGAAAAACTAGACAGCCATATGCAAAAGAGTAAAACTCGACCACTATCTTATACCGTACACAAGAATTAACTCAAAATGGGTTGAAGACTTGAAGGTAAGACCTGAAACAATAAAATGCATGGAAGAAAACATAGACACCAATCTTCCAGACATTGTTCTCATAGGTGATTTTGTGAATTTGACATCAAAGGCAAGGAAAATAAAAGCAAAAATACATCATGTGCTATATAAAACTAAAATGCTTCTACACAGCAAGTAAAACCATCAACAAAACACAAAGGTAACCAACTGACTAGGAAAAGATACTTGCAAGTGATACTTCTTAATAAGGGGTTAACATCCAAAATACATAAACAACTCTTCCCAAGAAGACACACAAATGGCCAACAGATATATGAAAAGATGTTCAACATCCTTAGTTATTAGGGAAATAGATATCAAAACCACAATGAGGTATCAGCTCACACCTGTTAGAATGGCTATTATCAAAAAGACAAGAAATCATGTGTTGGAAAAGATATGGAGGAAAAGAAATCCCATAAACTTTTGGTAGGATTGTAAACTGGTGCAGTCACTTAAAAAATTAATAGAACTATCACATAATCCAGCAATTTTTCTTCTGGGTATTTACCCCCAAAATATTAAAATAACTAATTTATAAATATATACAAGGGCTGTCTGGAAAAAAATATAGCTATATATGCCTCTGTTTTTCATATTGTATGGCTGGATACTTTCCAGACAGCCCTTGTATATCTTTCTAGGTTTACTACAGCATTTTTTGTGGGTAGTTCCCTGGCTGGGAAATGAACCCAGGACACAGCATTGGCAGTGCAGAAGCCTAGTCACTACACCACCAGGGAACGCCCAACTACAGCATTCTTTATGATAGTCAAGATGTGGGAAAACCTAAATGTCTATTGACAGGTGACTGGATAGGAAAGATATATACAATGGAATATTACCCAGCCATAAAAAATGTAAAATATTGGATTTGCAGCATCATAGATGGATCTTGAGAGTATTATGCTGATAAAATAAGTCATATGGAAAGAAGAAAACCATATGATTTCACTCATATGTGGAATATTTTTTAAAGTAACAAATTAATTAAAAAAAAAAATTCAGATACAGACAACAACAATGAAATGGTTACCAGAAGGAAAGGTGGATGGGGGAATGGAAAATTAGGTAAAGGGTGTCCAATGTATGGTAATGGAAGGACACTAGACTGGATGGTGCACGTTCAGTAGAGTATAGAGATATCAAATTATAATACTGCACAACTAAAATTTATATGTTATTAACCAATATTAAGCAGATTTTTCCATAGAAGGTTTGAGAAATCCTCCAAATTCCTAATCCTAGAACACCTTTTATTTTTCCTTTGTTATTCTCTGACTGAATATTTTCAAGTTTCTATCTTATAACTCACATTTTTTAGTCCACCCTCATATTGATGTTCTCTATTTCATTTTTTGCTTTAAAATATATTTGACATATAACATTGCTTGTAAATTTAAGGTATACAACATGTTGATTAGATACATTTATGTGTTGTAATATGATAGCCATCGTAGCAATAGTTTGCATCTCTACTGTGTCACATTATTTTTTTTTCAGGTTAGAAAAATTATGATCTACTCTTATTGAGTGTGATGATTATAATACAATATTGTCTGCATTCACTATACTAAGCATTGGATCTCTTATTTAGTACTAGTTGAATGTTTGTACCCTTAAAACCTCTCCAACTTTCTACTCCCAGGCCCTGGTAACTAATAGAAAAGAGCCGAAACACTGGGTAGCAGTAGCAAGCTTTATTGGGCAAACTGCTGGGCTGCCTCACAATGGGAGAAAAGCAGCTCCGACCCTTGAGGGGGTAATTACATAGGTGGGAGGGTTTGGCGGGCAAAATGCAGAGGGAAGTATAGGTGACTATTTCTGATTGGTCAGGGATACGCTTCAATGTCCTGGGCTAGGGTGAGTTTTGGTTTCCTGCTCCAAGCTGAGTCCCCTCAAGACAAAGGAAGGGAAGGAGAGGTCAACTGATTAAGATGGCGGCTTTGGGAGCCATTTTATGCTGAATCCATTATTTCCAGTCTTTTGTTATATGAAAAAGGGGTGAAGGTCTCAGCTCTTCTAGCTACTTCCTGCTGGAATGGGGTGTCAATCAAGGAAGCAAAGGCTGGTGGGATGCTGGTAGAGCATTTGTATAGAGTTCGGTGACCTTTTGATTAATGAAGGCCTGCATCCGGGACTTTAAAAAGTTGGTAAAACACCTGAAAAGAACCAATTATAAGATGAAAGAACCAATTATGAGAGGGAAAGAGCAGGAGGGTGGCTTTATGAGAGACTAAATCTTGGAGTCTGTGTGGGGCTTGGATGATTACTCAATGACCCAAAGTGAGCTTTAGGTTTTCAGCTGCGAGAAGTGTGGCAGCCACTAGGGCCCGAAGGCCCAACTGTGAATGGTGGGATCTAGTTGCTTAGACTGATAAGCTACTGGTGCGAAAGCTGAGACCCCCACCCCTGTGATGAGCGAAACTGACCAAGGACCCCGATCACTAGGCCTGACTTCTTGGTGACATATAGGATGAAAGGGTTTCGGAAGTCTAGAAGAGCAAGCGCAGGGGCTGAGAGCAGAGCTTCCTTGAGGGCTAGAAAGGGGTGTTACAGGATTGAGCAGCTTCTCTGGGTCACCCTTAGTGGCCTCCTTCATCCAGACAATGAAATACTATTCAGCACTTAAAAAAAAACAAGAGCTACAAAGACATGGAAAAAACTTAAATGTTTATTTAAGTGAAAGAAGACAATCTGAAAAGGCTACTTTTGATTCCCAGTACATGACATTCTGGAAAAGGCAAAGGTATGGACACCATAAAGAGATACTGCAGGGGTGGGGAGGGAAGAAGAGATGAATAGGCAGAGCATGATTTTTAGAACAATGAAAGGACTCTGTATTCTCTTACACTATCATGGTGGATACAACTCATTATACATTTGTCCAAACCCACAGAAGGTGCAACACCAAGAGTGAACTCTAAGATAATTATGGACTTTGGGTGATAATGATGTGTCAATGCAGGTTCATCAATGATAAAAAATATATATAGGAGTTCCCTGGTGGTGTAGTGGCTTAAGGGTTCAGTGCTGGTGCTGTCAACGCTGCAGCCTGGGTTCGATTCCCAGCCAGGGAACTACCCACATACAAAAACAAAACAAACAAACAAACAAACAAATATATATATAACCTGTCTGCTGTGGGACATTCATGATGGAGGAAGGTCTGCATGTTTGAGAGTAGGAAAGTATGGACAATCTGTACTTTCTGCTCAATTTTTCTGTAAAGCAAACTATGCTTGGAAAAAAGTCTATTAACAAAAAGTGTATATTAGTCATAGAGACTATGTAATATGAAAGAGAAGTAAAAGAAGTATGGCTACCTTTTCAAAAAATTCTAGAGATTATATATATTTGGGGTGAACTAATGTTCAGTTATAAACACTCAAGAAATAAATCCTGCAAAATTTAAAAAACAGTATTTGTTTCATAACCTCAGAGCCCCAATTGAGGATATAAAACTAACAACACTAGAAGTATTACCAAAAATAAGGAAATGATAAATAAATAAACAAGGTAACTTATAACAATTAAATTTACAAAATAAAACTATTAGTGGATTAAACAAGAATACAGAGGATATAGAAATAGAGACATCATTCAACTTTACAAGCTTCCGCAATAAGATGTATTAAAACTGTATTTGTTGAAGGTTAATGAACAACAGCACATACACAGGAATGGACAATGTCAAATGAACAGTACTTTAGTCAACAGTGTGATAGATATTAGGTTGTAAGTTTGGACAGTGTTCTTTTTATGATAAGTTGTTAGACCTTTTGTTGCCAGCTGAAAGGAGATGATCATATTATATCTGATCAATATTGTCACACTTCTCTAGTGATAAGTGGAGGCACTTATCACTCAGGCTCTTATGATACTTCCCATCTTAGTATTCTGCGACAAACTGACCAGTGTTCCCAGTGGGCTTAAGAGGCACTTCTGTATATAGCAGGATAATATTGTGACACACTAATCAATGTTCTCTTTTAAGAATTTTCTATTTTCTAGTAAAATCTTGCCATGGTGGAATTTACCAGACAACTTTTCACCTAATATTGGGTTACCACACAGGAAAAGAGGATAAAACTTTAGACAACTGGAATGGTTATTTCAAGTGCAAGTTTTGGAAGCAAAATGTTAGTGGGGAATAAGAACTTAGGAAGACTAACATCTTTCTATGTTCCTGAACTGTGTAGAGAGCTGGAAAGGGGAAGAAAAATACAAGAGAGAAAAATAAGGTCAAATTGTATGGGTTCTTGAGTAGAGACCATGAGCTCTGCCCACAGGCTGTAGGGTAAACACCTGAAAGATTGAGATACACTCCTACATGGCAATAAGGATCAAAGAGAGGATATCAGTGTTGATTTTTATATTTACACAGCCCCAGAAACTTTCTTGGAACTCCATATACAATGTTAACAGCAGCTATTTTGTTTCTTTATTTCTTGTGAACTTCCCCCAAGAACATAAACTATAAATGAAAATGGAATGGGTCCTGGGGTCAAGACTTCACAGTCTTCAGCTCTGATCTGTATGAACTGAAAACCAAGAGATCAAGGTGGAAAAGAACACCTTAGATACAGCCATATAAGTCCCTCTCTAACCAAAGCACCTACATGGTCATAAGGGCCAAATAATAGTGTTGTAGGTCAAGATAAAGTCTTTGCCTGGGCTCTGCTTGAGCTGGAACATCATTGTTGACTGGAAGTTTAAACTTTATGTATTTGAATGACAAAGTGATGGGTGTGTAAATGTGAATGTGTGTGCCTCTGTGCAAGATTTACTCTGAGAACATACAGAGTGAATTGGCAAATGGTGGGTGCTTATGTTGGTAAGGTGTGCAGAGCACTGGGGGTGCCCATTGCCCAGTTGGGAGACCCACAGATAATTTATTCCCATAAGTTAAAATGCAAACTTCTTGATGGAATCTGTCATAAGTTGGTAGGATGTTTATTCCATTAAAGCCCTCTGAGACTCCTACAGGCTACTCTTTCCACCCTGCCCCCAAGTATGCAGCTGGATGGGATGAGAGAGAAATGCACCTTTTTGGCTGCATACTGCACAGCTGGGGTAACTGAATACTAACTCATATGCCCTCACTTCCCCCTGCATAAAATATTAAGAGCCAAGAAGTTATCGCTTGGCCCTAAGCTGTTTTACCTTGAGATAAGAGTGCTGTGCATAAAGTGAAACTATTACTCTTACTTTTTCCAAAGCACCCAACCTCATCCCCCGCCCCCTGCCCCCTTCAAGCTTGTGCTGAAACTTATATACTGGGAACCTGGACTTTCACAGCAACTCTCCTATTCATGGGTGATTTTCTAAACAGAGGTGTCTAATCTTTTGGCTTCCCTGGGCTACACTGAAAAAAGAATTGTCTTGGGCCACATATAAAACACAGTAACACTAATTATAGCTAATATGGTTAAAAAAAAAAAGTCGCTAAAAAATATCATGTTTTAAGAAAGTTCACGAATTTGTGTGGGCCACATTCAAAGCTGTAGTAGGCCACTTGTGACCTGTGGGCTACAGGTTAAACAAACTTGGAAAGTAACATTTTCCAGGGACTCTCAGTTGTACCCTAGAGGGGCTAGAGGCAGTTCACAAACCACTGCAGGGTTCTCAGCTGGGACAGAGCTCTCTGCCTATTACCTCATGCACAGGTGGAAAACACTACCAGGTTCCTTGGTGTATGTTGCTGGATCTCACAGCTCCTAGAAATACCCTTTTGTCCATGAATGGAGCCACTTTGTTGTTATTAAGAGGTGGGTACGATGAGGCACATTTTTAACTATGAGGCTGAGGTAAAACCTTCTCAATAAAATATATTAAATTCAAATTGAGTAGTTCAACCTGAGCTTCCTTTACTTTGCTGGTGTCTTCTTGTTGATCTTCAGGCCTCAACCAGGAAGGGGGCCACCTAGAATTTTCCATCCCTGGATCATTAAGGGAAGAAATTTTACAGATAGAACCTACCCTGAGACAGATTCTCACATGGAGAAAATAATAGGTTCTTTGCCCCTTATAATGGAACCCCATTGTCTATAGAACTACCCACATTTCATTGCCCTAAGCCAGAGTTTCCTCTACTGATGGAAAGGGGCAAGAGCAAGTCAGTAAGCTGTTACTTTTGCCCCCTCTCTCTCCAGAGGTTCTCGGACTTTGCCACACATTGTTATTACTTGGAAACATTGAAATCTCTTATGTCCAGGATTAACAAAAGACCTAATAACTTAATATCTCTGGGCACCTGGAGTTTTAATAGATCACATTACCTAAATTTGCTGTCATATTAAAAATGAGTACATATGCAAGTGCTTATAACTGAAAACATATGGTCACATAAGTCACCTGAAAATATTGTTAAAATGCATGTTCTGATTCAGGAGGCCTGAGTTGTGCCTAGGAATTAGAATTTTGAACAAAAATTAGATCTATGGACCACACTGTGACTACTAAGATACTCTTTACACTCAAAAAAATAAAATTTGATTACTACAATCAAAAAAACACACAACATATCCAAGGTGCTTAGAAGAAAAGAGCATACTTGTAAATTATATCATATTAAGAGAAGCTCATCAGTATTGAACAAAACCTAAAAAAACATCATTTTAAATGACTTTTAATTACCAAAATATACAAGATAAAGGCTACATCCCCCATTGTGGTTTTCAATGGAACTCTCCCTCAGAGTAAAAAGTTCTAGTTTAAGAAAAGGGCTCAGCTTAAAAAAATAGATCTTTGAGAGAGAGGTAAACATTGTGCCTGCTTTGTTCTGTGAACACATTAAAATTATAACTAACTTATTGAACAACCAACCTGGAAAACCATCTGAAGTGTAACTGAACAGAAGTTTTATAACTAAGGATACAATAAAGAGGAGGATAATAATAAAATAAGAGGAGGCCACATCAAGACTAGTAGAAGGGGCAAAGACACAAAAGAGCCAAACATTTGGTAGCAGTAGAGAATCAAAGGGGATATCTCTGCCTTGGAGGTTTCCCCCAGAGAAGCAAGGGACCCCAGCTTTATACCAGGCTCCCAAGCCTGGCACAGTGGTGCTGAGTAGAGAAGACCCATTACATCCAACTACAAAAAACAGTGGAAACTCTGACTGTCCTGTTGGGACAAAAAGGCTGTGGGAAACCCTGACATCTTCTTTAAATGCCTACACAGACTCAGTCACTTGCAGCTACTCACCTGGGCTCCACCAGGATGGCACTGGAGGCATATGGTGAGGGGGGAGCAGACTAAGGTATGTGGCTTTGGGGCAAGGATTGGAGGATAGTCACCATTTTTCCTCAGTGAGTCCTCCGCCCATGCACCTGGATGGTGGGCACCATCTTTCTTGTGTTGTGCCCACCCACACATGGTCAAATCTGAACCTAATTTGTCCGGTGAGCTCCACTCACTCCACTCTGCTGACTCATGGGACCCCAGCTCAGCACACTCTGCCAACGCCAGAGGTACTTTCTCAGGTATGCAGCAAGACCCGCCTTTATTGCAATCTTTCTTGAAAACCATTTAAGTCTATGGGCCCTAGGTGGACAGTGACCCACACTGGTGTGCTCTAAGACTTTTGCTGAGTAGTTCCAGGCACATCATTGACACCAAACCAGAATCTACAGGTGCACCAAGCACTGGTGACCAGGCAGATGGTGCCAGGGTCCCACAAGCACCTACTACATAAGGTTATCCAGCAATACTGGGAAATGTAGATCTACCTAATATATAAAAACAAACACAGACAGGCATCGAAAATGAAGAAAGAAAGAAATATCTCAAATAAAAGAACAGCAGAAAAATTGTATAAGAAGAACTAAACAACATGCAGGCAAGCAACCTGTCAGATAAAGAGCTCAAAACAATAATTTTAAGGATGTAGTGAAAACTTCAACAGAGAGAAAGCAAGCATAAAGAAGACACAGAAAACATAAAAAGTAACAAGTCAGAATGAGAAATACGATAACTGAAATTTAGAATGCAAGAGAAGGAATCATCAGCAGACTAGATGGAGCAAAGGATTGAATGAGCAAATTGGAAGACAGAGCAGCAGAAAACATCCAGTCAGAACAGAATAAAAAAATAATAATTTAAGAGGTCTCTGTAACAACATCAAGCATAACAAGATTCGCATCATAGCAGTAACAGATAGAGAAGAGACAAAGCAAGGAATTGAGAACCTATTTGAGGAAATAATGCCTGAAAACTTCCCTAACCTGGCAAAGGAAACAGAAATACAAGCCCAGGAAGCACAAAGAGCCCCAAACAAGATAAACCCAAATAGGTCCAAACCAAGACACATATAATTAAAATGACAAAGGTTAAAGAAAAAGATAGAATCCTAAAAGCAGCAAGAGAAAAGCAATTAGTAACTTACAAGAGAGCTCCCATAAGACAGTCAGCTGATTTCAACAGAAACTTTGCAGGCCAGATGGGAGTGGCAGAAAATATTCAATGTGATGAAAAGCAAAAACCTACAACCAAGATTACTCTACCCAGCAAGACTATCATCCAAAATCAAAAGACAAAGAGCTTGCCAGACAAGACCAAGTTAAAGGAGTTTATCACCACCAAACCAGTATTACAAGGAATGTAAGAGGGACTATTTCAAGATGGAAAAAAAAGTTATGAATAACAAAATAGCAAAACCTACATACCAATAATTACCTTCAATTTAAATAAATTAAAAGCTCCAATCAAAAGACATGGCAGGAACTGCACTGAGTAGAGTGTCAAATAGAGGAAGACAGTTGCAAGTTGACTTTGATTATAGGGAAAATCCAAAAATGAAAACAAACAAGTTGAACAGGAAATGATTCCCCAAACCATTTGGGGAAGGGGACAAAATAAGAGTAAGGGATGGGGAAGTTCAGTTTGGTGGTTACAAAGTAATAGCTATGGGGATATAGGCTATGGCATGGGGATATAGTCAATGATGTCACAATAACTATTGGTGGCATCAGATAGGTAATAGGTTTGTTGGGGTGATGAGAGGAAGATGAAAGGGGTGGGTAAAAAGGGAAAGAAATCAAGAAATACAAATTTATAGTCACAAAATAGTCACAGTGATATAAAGTGCAATATAAGGCATGCAGTCAATTACATTGTAATAACTATAAACAGTGTCAAATGGAAACCAAATGTCTTAGAATAAGAATTTTGTAAGTTATATAAATGACTCATTACTATCCTGTACACCTGAAATCAATATATTCTGTGTCAAATATAATTGAAAAATAAATCAGAAAAAAATTTAAAAATACCTTTTTATAGTCATAAAAGTGGGCCCTTTATACACAATTTCCCTAGTCCCAGTCACTTACACACTAAATACAGATTCAGAGCTTCCTACTGACATGATAGCTTAATATTTTTCAATGTGTTGGCTAAATTTCATATAAAATTTACTAGTTTTCCTTTAAATTTTCAATTTTATTGAGATATAATTCATGTATAGCACTGTATAAGTTTAAGGTGTCAGCATAATGACATATTGTGAAATTATTACCACTGTAAGTTTAAATTTTACTAATTTACTAAATACTTTATATGACGGTTTGGTAAGCACCATTTAAAACATGTTCTATTTATATCAGTAAAATGAGCTGTGAAGCTTACAATATTATTTGATGTTCTGAAATTTTTACACACATCACATTTGAGGGAGTAGTGATTTCTAAGACACTGCCTGTTCCCTTTATCATTCTTTTCCTCTTCCAGCCAATAGTCACCTAAAAGACATGTTAAACTAAAACCTGTCTTCCCTACCATGGAAGGCAGGGCCCATGGGCCTCATAGAGGACATGGGCCAGTATCACTCAGACTCTTCTAAGATTTGAGGCCCCTGAATAGATTAGGCTTCTTAGGATGAGATAAGTAAGGTGTTCTGAACCTGGAGTTCCTCCATCCCCAGTCCAATCTCATAAAGACACTTCTGAGGGGCAGGCCTGGAACATAGCTAGGTGGTGGGGGTTGGAGGACAGTGAGGGTCTGGACTAGGCACAGATGAGGTGAGTGAAGGCTGATGGTCAATGCTGTACATTAGGGCAGTTGTTCTCATGGTCATTTGGTGTGCCTGTTTGTGTCCAAGTCTGGTTATACTGAAGAGAACGGAGAGGATGGACAACCCTCTGATCAGGTTCCTGTGTATTCTTCTCATGAGATGGAAATGACCTGAGTCTTTTCTTTTTCTTTTTTTTTTGGGGGGGGGGGGGGGGGGGGGGGGGGGGGGGGCGCGTCAGCACAGGGGTAATACCTAACAAGCCTAGATGCAGACCTTGACAGATTGCTTGCCTGGTGCCTGAGTTTGGAGTCCTGACCTTAATTGTTTGAAAGGCTCTGGATACATGGCTTGTGCCTTGTGATGTAGGACATGGTCCAAAGTGTCTTAGTGGCAGGCTGAGAAACATCATCAGGGCTATTGTCCGTTAGCTTGACAATGATGCCTGAGCGTTGACCAGTGTCCTGTGTGTGGGATGGGAGGTACCAATAATATTTACATCCTGTTTTTTATCTGGTCTTCAAGTTGAGGGTAATCATTTCAGGTCTTTTAATGGAAGGCTGTGGAAGGCAGATTGGCCTCATTATAAGGTGTTTTTCTGGGGTGGATGGCCTGTGAAAATAAGGTCCTAGACATATTTTTAATAGTGGACAGAAACTGCCTAAGAATGCTGTGGAAGAAGACAAAACATATATAAAAATTATTTTAACTGTCTCTCAATCAAGATAAAAAATTTAAGTAATCAAATGAAGATACTTGGAACATATGAAATAGAATTTTACTGTAGAAGAAATACCAATGTTCACTTTACATATGAAGAGGTAAGGGGAAAACAAATCACAATGCCAATTTGAAGTAAACAAACCCTTGATATACTCTTGCAAGAGTATACATGGTTAATGTCCTTTTTAAGGCAGTCTATTCCATCGGTTGCTTCTTTGTGTTCTGGGCTTTAGGGGTTCTGTGGGGCTGATATGTGATGACTTTGATATGTGCTTCATGTCCTTGAGCTTCTGCTCAATCTTCAGACATTGACCACTGAATTTCCTAAGATACAAGAAAAATAGCAACAAAAAGTAATATACAAGGCCTGAGACAAAAAAAAAAAATCCAGCCATAAATGCCTGTAATTTTCAAATTACGTGGCTGTATACTTTCTGGACAGCTCTTGTATACCCAGAGACAAAGTCCTTCATATGCCTATTACTCCAAGTGGCTATGTGAGGTTTATTAACCACTAAATACCCATACCCAGAGACAAAGTTCTTCATATGCCTATTACTCCAATTGGCTATGTGAGGTTATTAACCAGTAAATACTCATTATCATTTGCTCTTCTCATTGAATTGCCCTTGTTTCTGAAAAATCGGCATGCTGACATGTTTCTAGGCCATTGAGTTTTGTTGTTGTTCATTCTTTATATATATAAACATAATGATGAGTATTTCCCTCTCACTAATGTTTCTGCAATGAATATTCTTGAGCATATCTCCTTGGTATAACCAGAATGTAATGAATGGAGTTGAGACACCACCATTTTGTCCTTTTTTTTACAGGAGAATGGGTCCTTCCCGGCACGGTGTCCAGGTTCTTGTTTATCTCAAGCAAAGAATTGAATGAAACACACACCAAAGTGTAGAGGTGAAACCAAGAAGCAGTTTATTAAAAGGAAAGTAAGGTAAAACAAAGAGATAGTTTATTAAAAGGGAAAGTACACTCCAGAGGTAGGAGTGAGCTCCAGCAGGCAAATGCCTCAAGAGCACCGATTAATGAAGCTTTGGTAGTTTTATTTTCTTTAGTTGTGAGGGATTACACCTATCTGGGTGGGGGGACTTTTGATTGACAGGGGTTCCATTACATCATCTTTTCTAACTGCGCATGTTCTTTCCCAGAGTTCATTCTGTTATGATATATATTAAAATGATGGTATAATGAGGCTTAGGTGAAACGAAGGTCATTATAGCTCTTACTGTGCAGTTAGGAACTGGCTTAAAATGGTGGGCTTCCTATACCCTCTCCTCATTGTTTTAATTAACTTTTGTCTGGGAATTCCCTCCTGTGGTTGCCTAGCTTGGGGCAGGGATTGCTAGTGAAAGGGTGCTATGTGGGTAGCAACTACTACAGCAGGGCTCCAATGGGAGAGGTCCCGAGATCCCTCCTATTCTGTCTGCCTTCCTCATTATTCTTTTGAGAGATGTGATCCCCACAAATCTCTGTGGGACAATGAGGGACTGGAAGTCTCATCTTCTGTATTTGCTTCCTGCTGCAGGTGGTCATTGTCTCTACCTATTGGGAATCTAGGGAGCTCTCACTCTATCTGATCTAAAAGGGGAACAGGTCTCGAGATCCACCTGGGAGATCAGAATGAATGAACAGTCAGAATGAACTGGAAGCATTGCTGGGTATCACTTGTATCCTGATAGCCCCTAGGTGAGAAATTAATTCAATTAATAGTTTTAAGAGCACTGGCCAGGAAGCAGGCCTCAAAGCCCATCACTGGGTGGTTATGTGATAGAAAATACATAAGTTACTATGGACTAGGAAAAAGGTGAAAGTGAGAGCTGAAGAACTAGGGAAAAGGAGTCTATAGTGTTTGTGTGTATGTAGCTGGGGGAGCTCCTTCATTTGGTCCATATCACTTTTCTCTAAAATGGTTACCACCACTAACCCTGGAGGAGAGACTCCATTTCTCCACAAGAGCCCCACACTGGGTAGTGTGAGCATTTTTACAAAGTGTATGTTTATCATGTACTGTATTGTTCACCACCTAAAGTTACTCACCTATAAGTGACCTGGTCAAATTCATAATTCTATTTGTGGGTTATTTTTGTTTAGGAAGTAGTTTTAAAAATTTGTTCAGAGTATTATTTTGTTCTGTGTGATAAGCAATGAAAATATATTCTTCCATTTTATAGATTATTTTAGCTTCTAACTTTAGATAGCATTTACTATTTTCAAAAGTTTAAATCTGTTCCTTTGTAGTTTGTATTTGTGTGTCTTCCTGAAGAAATCTTATCCTGCTCTGAAATCAGTTTAAATTTTTTCATTGAATGTTTCTATGGCTTCCACTTTCATGCTTGTCATGTGATCCACCTAGCATTTACTCATATAAATCACTTAATTTAAGGATATATTAAATTTGTACCCATTTGTGATTATTCAATAATCCATCATGTCCTTACTGATGAGAAAACCCATTCAGGTATTTCACCATTATATATACATACATGTCTGTTTAAGAGCTGCATATTCTGTTTCATTCATAATTAGTTTTAATATTCCATCACCGCCTTTTTTTTTGTTCTTTCTTTCAGTACAACAAACTGAAGAATGTGGTAGGACCTCTCCCTTACACTGCTGTTGCTTCAACTTTCTCTTCTCTAATTTTAGCCCTATACTTTTGTTAACTTTTCAACAATCTGGTCATGTTCTCATAAAAATTCATTGATATGTTGATTGAAACAGATTAAACCACATCATTTCTTTAGGCAGAATTTATATTTCTGTGACATTTTTCCAAGAATGGATTTTGTTCACTCTCTACTTTAATATTTGTCTCCCAGAAATATTCTTAATGTTTTACAAATTTTCCAATATTCTTGAAACACTGAAATTATTGCTAATTTTAATTGAAAATATGTGATTTTCATAGATTGATGTTGCACCCAACAATTTTACTGAAGTAGCCTGTTCTAAAAGGTTTTCTATAATTTTTCCTTAGATTTGTTATGTAGACAATCATATAATCTGCCAAAAATATAACCATGTGCTCTTGACTTCCAAAATTACATGGTGTACTAATCTGTAATTCATGAGAGCACTGATTATGTCTGCCAAAACAATGTTAATAAGAAATGATGATCTGTGGCCTATGTACCTGTTTATCTGTATTTAAAAGCACTAAATTTTACCTTGAAAATTCAAGTCTGTTTTAAGGTTTTATTATAGTGAATATACAGTGGTCTAGCAGTTTGTTTTCTATTTCTTTTATGATAACTACTTAATTCTCTCAAATCTTAAAACATTCCCTGCAATTATTTAATCATATTTTCCCTCTTTAAATGAATGACATGACTATTACATTAATAGATTTTATGCAATAATGGTATAAAAATTCCACCTGTCTTTTCTAATGAAAACTTTCATTTCTGAAAATTTATTTATTTTTAAAAACCTGATATATAGCATTTTACAGTTATGTGCCCATAAAATTTCAATCAACAATGGACCATGTATAATGGCATATGTGATGTTGGTCCAATAAGTTTATAGTGGATTATAAGCAAAAAATTTGTGATGTTGAAAGAAAAGGTTGAACCCATATATGATGATGAATTTACTGCAAGCTCTAGGTTATTTAAATAATCAGGAGGCTCAACATGCTGTGTACCCACCTGGCACCAGGAGTTGGTGAGACAGCAAGAGGAGGGCTGGGAACATGGAGAGTCCAGCAGCCCAGCCCTGCACACAAGTGGGCACGTACACATACTCATGTAAACAAACTCACTTCCCTTCCCTGTTTCTCTTTCCTCCCTCCCTACCCTCCCACCTCATCCCACAGCCCCTCTCACTCTCCCTGCTATTTCTCATCACAAGCTTTAATCTCTATAGGTCTCTTTGATCTCTGCTCTCCCTTTCTCTCTTCCTGTTTCCTTTCTTTTATCCTCCTGATGTCTACCGGCCTTCTAATGGCACCTGTGTCCACAGTCCTATCAGTCCCTCAATGAGCATGTGCAAGCATGCACACACACACATATGCTTTATCTTTTATACTGTATTTTTAGTGTTATCTTTTATGTTTTGATATGTATACAAATACACTGTTAACATTTGCCTACAGAATTTAGCACAGTAACGTGCTATACAGGTTTATAGCTTTAGAGCAATAGATTATACCATAACAGCCTAGGTGTGCAGTAGTCTGTACAATCTAGCTATATAAGTACACTCTGTGATGTCAGCCTAATGATAAAATTGCCTAATTTCAGTTTTCAAAAAGTATTCCAATCCTTAAGTGACACATGACTATATTTGTTTATAGGTGTACAACATAATGATTTGATATATGTATATATCACCATACATCACAATTACATGTATTTTCTTCTGATGAGAAATTTTAAGATCTACTCTCTTAGCAACTTTGAAATATACAATACAGTATTCTAACTATAGTCATCATACTGCATTTTACATCCCATGACTTATTTATAACTAAAAGTTTGTACATTTTGAACTCTTTTATCCATTTCTTCCCCCACATGCTTCTGAAAATCACTAAACTGTTCATTCTATCTAGGACTTCAACTGTTTTTTTTTGTTTTTCACATGTAAGTGAGATCAAACAGTATTTGGCTTTCTCTGTCTGACTTATTACATTTTATTTAGCATAATGCCCTCAAGGTTGTTGTTAAAAATGGCATTTTGGGGTGTCCGGTTATTTCAGTGGCAGTGGATGCAAATGCATTTTCCACGTCCACAGAGTGGCCAGGGCTGTGTGCACAGGTACTACCTGCCTCTTAAGCATCTTCCAGTTCATCACAATCATCACCAGGAATTGCGGTGGGCAGAGATTAAAATAAAAGCTCCAAGGTACACAGGGTTCCCAATCTGCTCTACTGAATGCTATATGCATACATGTTAATAAACTGAATTTTTCCTCTATATGTAACTATCAAATGGAGTAGCAAGAACATAAAAAAGAACAGAGATTTTGGATACTGTTTGTCTGCTTTTCTGAACAAAATCACAATTTCAGTATTTACAGCATTCCAATTTAATCTTTGGGCTCATGCTCCATGCTAGCAGCTCCATGGTTTTCATTCTGTACAGGCAGAAGGGTCCAACACATTCATAAGGCTAATGTTTCCCTAAGATTGTCCCAAGACCTGACCATAGCATCCTTGTGCTATGATCAGGTCTCATCCCAGTGAGCACCTTTGTTTTTTGTTACAGTCTCCTTCATCTTTCACTTTTCTTTGGCTGTTTTCAATACTCCCAGCTGGTGGCTAATGAACATCTCTATACTAATGGCTGCATGTTTCCCAACCACCAGCTACCACATTCTCATGAGCCATGACTCCACTGTCCAGGCCAAGCTTTGCCTGGTAAAGAAATACAAAATTCTGTACAATTATTAGAAAAATGTAAATTATATGGTTTTGCAACATTCAGTTTATTCTCTCATCTCTCAGAATCCTAACCATTATTTTAAAGTAGTCATATATAAGACAGTGGTGTGTCTAAGACAGACTGAACTATTGTCCCAGTAATAAAAAGGAAAATGTAATAATTGTAAATGAAACATTATTAATGCTTATAGTAGAGAAGTCAAAATCTTTGCAACATAAAAGAGTACGTCATAAAATAACACATGTGAAAATTGTTTCCAATGTCTAGAACTTAAAAAGTATTGTGAGCATGGTCACTTTAGGTTGAAACACATGGTGGGAAAGTTGGTGAGTGTGCACAAGTGACAAAGTGTGGGTAATACAGCAGAGTGAAAAAGAGGGTACAGAAAAAGGAAGCAGAGGTATAAATTGGAGTTGCATGGTGTCTGTGTTTCAGGGGGTAACAGGGAATGCAGGGGAACCTAAAGGGCAGAGGATCTATAGTGATTTCCTAGGATTGCTGTAAAAACTTACCACAAAGTGAGTGGCTTAAAACTGTGCAAATAATATTTTCTCACTGTTCTATAAGCAGAAAGCCTGAAATCAGGTTGTGGGCAGGGTCACACTCTATCAGAAGGCTCTCAGGGTGAATCTTGCCTCTTTTTCCACTCCCTGTGATGTCAGCATCCTTGGTCTTCCATGGCTTGTACGCTCATTACTCTAATGTCTGCTGTCATTATCAAAGATGTTCTCTGTGTGTATATCTGTGGGTCCAGATGTCCTTCTTCATAGAGGGATCCCAGTCATTGGGTTAGGACCCATTCTAGCCCAGTATGAACTCATTTTAACTTGATCATATCTGCAAAGGCCCTATTTCTAATTACCTTACATGTATAGGTACTGGGAGTTAGGATTAAAACATATCCAAGAAACACAATTTAACCCACAACAGGGCTAAAAGGAATGTGAAAGTTAAGACTGAGATACAGTGTAGTGCAGATGGTAAGGGTACAAAAAGTGTGCAAGAAGGTTAAAATATAGGGGATATCATGTGTTGAGGCAATGAAGGAGGTCAAAGGAATAAAGAGGATAATGTAAATTGTGTGTGTGTCTGTGTGTGTGGGGGGGTAATCAGCAAAGGAGTTTACAGGCAAGTTTGGGTAAAATATACTAAAATCTTAATGCCTATCAAGTTTCAGAGAACAGAGAAGCAGAAGGGGGATAACTGTCAGTGAATGGAGTCCTGGGAGTGTTTAGTGTTTCAAATAAAAATAAAGGGTGGGACATAATGAACATGGGAGGAAAAAGTATGTGGAGGTAGAAAAAGGGACCTCCCGAGTAGTCAGCTCCAGTGGGATAATAAGGCCAACAGAAAAGGTCAGGGATTGTAGGGTTTGGGGTAATGGCTTCAGGGTTATGGGGGAGCTATCCACTTCTGACACTATGGTGGTAGCATTAGAGAATGGCTGTACACAGAGGACACAAGAACTGGGTATAAGTTATTGTAATCAGCTGGGAAAGAATAAAAGTAAAAAAAAAAAACGGAGACGGTATGGACTATGGAAGATTTGGTAGTGATGGCAGGTAAGATGGGTTGGGCTGAGAGCTCTGGAGGTGGGGATAGAAGTTTCATAGGGATCAAGGTCTAAAGTGCAGAGGATAAAGGTAGGAGTACAATAAAAAAAGTGTAGGCTGGTCATTTGAAGAAGAGAGAAGTCTAGGGAGTTCCCTGATGGTGTAGTGGCTTAAGGCTTCGGCGCTGGCGCTGTCAGCGCTGCGGCCTGGGTTCGATTCCCAGCCAGGGAGCTACCCACATACCAAAAAGCAAAAAAAAAAAAAAAAAAAAAGAGAGAAGTCTAATGGATGGGCAAAGGTCACTGGGATGGAGAGACTGAGGTTGAAGTAATGGATAAGGATACAGGGAAGGCACAGACAAAAGTGAGAAGATTGAAGGAGGTAAACTGGAGGTGCTAACTTATTTTTTCATTCATTAATTCTGATTCATGCTTGATTCTCAATTTATGTGAAAAGTTTTTAATTTTATCCCATGAGGCAATAACCTCACTTATATAGATTACCCAGCAGTCCCTTCATTTGAACACACAGTAGAGTAAAAGAGGTGCAATTTTATCTCTTCTTTGGGGGTACCAGTTCCAAGATATGACCAGAGAGGGGTGATGTGAAAAATATGAAAAGAAAAGAAATTCTGCCAACAACCTGAATGATCCTGGAAGTGAATTTTCATTTACAGGCTGTGGATCAGATCATGTCCACTAAAATCTTGATTTTGACCTTGTGAGACCCTAAAATGAGATCTCACCAAGCCTACTGGACTTCTAATTTATTAACTGTAGAATGTTTTAAGCTGCTAAATGCTATCTTACGACAGTGAGAAAAGAAAATTACACAGAAAAAATTGATTCTGATATAAAGTTATAAAATATAAAAGTATATTTAAATAATAAAATGAAGTGAAAGATACCTTAAATTACCCCCACAACCAATAAGAATTGGATCACTAAAAATAAAAGCTTTCATCAGTCGACGTGTATCCTTTCTCGTATGCAATTTCAGAATGTACCTAAGATTGCACTAAAAATGCATCACACACACACACACACACACACACACACACACACAAAGAAACCAGATTACATCATTTCAAAATATGAGTCTTCGACATCAAATTATTTTGAGCTGAAGGCAATTAAAAAGCAGTAAACTGTCAGTGCTGCGGCCTGGGTTCGATTCCCAGACGGGGAGCTGCCCACATACCAAAAAGCAAAAAAAAAAAAAAAAAAAAAAAAAAAAAAAAAAAAAAAAAAAAAAAAAAAAAAAAAAAAAAAAGCTGATGGAAAATAAAATAAAATAAAATAAAAAGCAGTAAAGACAGAAAAACCTCCCTCTTTTCTTTTGTGCAGATACACTCTTATCAGTTCAGAGATGGCACCAGAGGAATCTACAAACTCTGATAAGCTAACCGTTACCTTAGGGACTAACCAGCTACCTCTCTCTACCCTTTGCCTCTTAATCTTGTCAATTCTTCACAAATTTACTGTTTGTCTAAGTGGTCTAAAAGTTTCCTGTTTTGGTCATTTCTTAACTTCTTTATTCTCCTATCAATAATTCTATGTATATGTAAAAATTTAATGAAATTATTTCTTTTCTCCTGTTAATCCGTCTTATCAGGTTAGTTCTTAGGCCCAGCCTGAGATCCAAAAAGGGGTAGAGGAGAATTTTCCTCACACAGAACAAACATTGAAATATTCTGTACTTGGTCAACAGTCACACAAATGTCTTATACATCATGGAATGTAGATTGCTTATTTGTGTATATGTGAATTATGAGTGCTCTTAGGGTATGGGTTGTGCACCATCATGATTGAACATTCTCACAGTAGGTGAATAAATGCTCAACTGTCCTTGCAAATAATATAAAGCCTAAAATTCCACTAACTGTTCCAGACAACACGCCTTTTATTTTTGGAGCACTTTTCTCATCTGGTGCCTTTGTTTCTTTCTCTCAAGAACATAATGTCCCATAAACATGGAGAATTCACTCTCTCCGTTGCCCCTCACTGACATATGCCCACAAGACACCAGAACATTCTGCCCTCACTTGACCAGATTTCACCCTTGATAATCACTCATCACTGCACCTGTACTGTTAAGTGGTCTCCTCCAAATATTGCACATGTACATAGAAGCATTCTGGCTCACAACCTTTCCTGGACCAAAATCTACAGTCACGTTATCCTCCCTTCACTAGCGTTGAATCCTATCTGAATGTAGCTCACACGCCTGAGTTCAGAGTTCAGGAAAGCTGGGACCAGATATGGAGCAATGACCAGTCCTCTCTCTGACATGCATTGTTACTTCCAAGGTTTTTCACACCCTCTCCATTTCTGCCTTTCCTTTTACAAAATGTTTCCTACATGCACAGAAGGGAATCCCTCAAGGACTGAAATCTGACACCTCCAATAATGTAGAGGACCCAAGAGCAGACTGTCAATCAGGGACTGGCCACCCAGAATCATCATCTATAATATAAAACCATTAGGTGTCCATCACTTTCTCCTGTGGAATGACCTAATGTCCTGATTCTCATTTTATACTTAATATCTAACATGGTGGGCACAGAGCGCAATGACCCCAGAATTTGTATCAATATGATCCCTTTGCCTAATGGGGCTTGCAAAGCCTAATACAAAATCCTCAATTCAGCTTCTTTTGAAAATGACTCTCAGACCAATGAGGAAATGCCTTGCCACAGCAATTTCCAGAATAGTGTCCTGACCACATAGCATCCTCACGTGCCTGTGAGCACAAAGATGTTCAAATAACTGTTTTCATGAATGAATGAATGTTATTTTCCAAACACAGTCTTACTCAGACACCACTGCCATCTCTGTCCCCTGCCAACTTGCACATAGTGAGCAGAAAATGTCATCTTTCCAGAAGCTGTTAGGTGATCATCACTGGGAACAAGCAGTACTTGTGTTCGGATTGAAGATTTGGGTGTAAGGGATTCAGGTGTTCTTATTTTCTCAAGTTCGGTGCTATGGGAAAATGAGGTCTTGGGGCAGTAACTCCAGTGGCCATTAAAAATGCAAATGAACATGGCTCCCTTCAGACCCGGGGAGTAATAATGACTTAGCTTTGGGCCCCAAAACCTGTTTCATATGGAATCCTCAAGTGATTTCTAACTACATTAACATTTGATGAGCAATGTTTGACAAAGTTGTTGCCAGGTTTGAGATCCTGTTGAGATCCCCCATGTGGGTTTTTGAACTACCATCTTCTGTGTCCCATCCCTAGAGATTCTGTCAATTAGTCTGTGGCAGGGCCCAGCAGCTATAATGTCTTATCTTAACAGAGTTGCCCAAATTACTGTACTGTGAGGCCAGGATTAAATACTGTGAGGACCCCAGTGACATTTATGAGGATTGAGTACAGGGTTTGGTCCATGCATTAGATTTGATAGAAAAGAGTCAGTATATCCCTCATTGCAATGTATAGCCAAATTTGTAGGTGTCTCTAGGAGGAAAAAACACTCCAAAATATAAGAGAATAAGTAACATTTTGAGTTCAATGTAGAAATCCCATGTGTACACAGATTTCTAGGCTCACAAAATCAATGAAGTAGAGTAAGATTATTCAGGCTCTCACTGGCTATGGGGAGAACTTTAGCTCTCACTGTGAATGTGCTAGAAGATCATGGGAACAGGAGAATCATTAGAGGACCTAGGAGCATGATCAGAGAGGAGAAGGAGCTGTCCCCTTGAGACAGCAAGAAAAATAAACCATTTCCATTGAAGGAGATTTTCCCAAACCACACAAGGGGAAAGGCCTGGCTTCCCCCTTGACCACTGGACCTCTCACCTGTGTCATCTGCTTCATTCCTTCCCAGCTACCTGAGTGTCTAATTACTGTTCTCTCTCTTCACATCCCAGGGCTTTGTCCTTTACTACAAAAGGAACACCAGGTACAGCTTAGAGGCCACATGATCTGATTATTTAGAAAAAGTAATATGATTCTTGCTGGAGATTCTCCAACTTCCAACCCATTATTGTGCTCAGGTAAGAAAGGACATTATACAAGTTTACAAAAAATTATTTCCCCAAACACTGTTTCCTGATAGCCCTCTGAGAATAAGTTGGAAGGATTTTCAGTATTTACATCCTTAATTCAACATCTAAGTACCACTGAATAAAAAATGAGTAGAATTTGAAGATTAAGATGTAGGCAGCAATATTTTATGCCAATGAATTGCTATAATTATTTCTAATCTAAAATGAAGGATGTAGATCATCACCTCACAAAAGGAAAAAGCTAAGTTCGAGATGAAATATGAAATCCTAAATAGTTTCCTTTAGCGAGGGTCATCACAAGTTATGCAAAGCAGAAACTCACATGAGACATTCTACAAATAACAAACAAAAAAACCAAAACCAAAACAAACAAAAAATCAAACACTAAACACTGAGGGTAGAGTAGGAATTCTGAAAGAATTTATCCTCAGTAGAAATACCAGGTTCCTGTAGTTCTCTAAC
This sequence comes from Lyroderma lyra, assembly GCA_004026885.1. NCBI lineage: Eukaryota > Metazoa > Chordata > Mammalia > Chiroptera > Megadermatidae > Lyroderma > Lyroderma lyra. Next base: position 25,035 of record PVJL010004808.1, read on the forward strand.
ATCACACCCATGTACATATCCTGCTGAGGTTCAGGCATTTCCTTTCCTGAGAAAAGTCTAGTCACACCCCTGAATGTCCACAGTCATAAAATAAATAACATTTAACCAGTGGCCATTAACAGATTTAATAATTTGACCAAAAATGAAAACAGAGAATTAAGAGACCTGGTTCTGCCTTAGGTGAGTGATATGAAATATATAATAAGATTACTTTCAAAACAGTACTATTCTCTAATATTTCTTCTAACTGAATAAAACTGGATGACATAGATTTAAAAACCACTACAGTTTTAAAGATAGTACACTTTAGAAAAGATAAAACACACAATTTAGGCATCAACACAGGCATATATATTTTTGAGTGCTATACAACATTAGTTGTGTTTCCAGTCAAGGTGGTGGAGTAGGAAAACACTGTGCTTGCCTCCTCTCACAGCCACATCAAAATTACACCTAAACTACAGAACAACCATTATTGAAACCTTCCTGGAGACTAACTGAATAGAAGTCATATAACAGAATATACAAAGACTGGAAGGAGAGGCCAGAGATGAGAAACAAACTTGTCCGACAACCACATGTGGTGGTTAAAAATCAGGAGGTTTATATTGGTGACCCTTCTTTAGGTATATAAATGTTGAATAAATATTGTGTACAAGTATAACTAATGTAATACTGTATGTAACTTGTATTTTAGTAAAAATATATTTTTAGAAAATGAAAAAAAAAAATCAGGAGGGACATCTTAGCTGTGAAGATCCAACCTAAGAAGCGAGGGCTTCCAGTCGCACAGAAGGTTCCCCAGCCCAGGGATCCAGGTTATGAAAACCAGCAAAGATTATGGCTGAGTGAAACAAAGGGTGGCTGGAGTCCCAGGCATTCCTCTTAATGAGCCCATGCATGAATTTACTTGTTGATGAACTCACTTGCTTCAGTGGTGGGGCAGCAGCTAGAAAGGTGTCAGAACACATGGGGAATTTCCTGGCTTCAAGGTGAGGTCTGGGGTGGCAGTATTCCCTCAGACAGAAGTTCTGGCAAAAGTCATTGCTCTTTTGTTATGAGCTGCCCCGCTCCCAGCTTGCATACACACGCAGGTGCCAGGTGTGAGTGTCCATCAACCTAGCTAACACTGTTCACCCAGCCCTAATGATTCCCTGAGATCCTGCCTCACCCTATTTGCATGACAACCCATGCCATTTTCAGTGGCTTTCCCATACAAACAGCCTGTCCTGATTCATGCTGTGAATTTTCTATAATCTGTTAAAGGTTCACCAACCCCAAACCAGAAGCATCTGGACTCAGCACACCACATACCTCTTGCTAAGTAGCCTAAGCCAGGCACAAGTGGCAGCCTGCCATTTTGCAGCTTACTCTCTCCCAGGAAGCTCCATGCCCAACACAGGTGGCAACCATCTACAGATGACTTTGTAGGTCATACCAAGCATCCCCAGGCAGGGCACACGCAGCAGTTGAACTTGTCCTGCAACAAAGCCCCTCTAAAGAGGCCCAAGAACCAACACACCTGGAACCTAGCTTCAGACTACACCAGAGTACCAACTACCTCCACAAGTGACAAACCTAACCAGCACATTTGTGTGGCACCAGAGACCCAATGAAGCAAAACTTGCTCCACAGGGTCAGCCCCTACCCAATAGCTCCTCCACTGTAGTCACAGTCAGTCACAATAACTAATCAGCCTGAAGGTTAATTCCTACCACTGATCTGTCAACAGTAACCAAGGCAAACTATAGCAGGAGGCATACATAACCCACACAACTACACTCCTGGAGCACCTGCTCAGGTGACCCGAGGGACTGCACCATGGGGTCCCACCGGATACCTGCTACAAAAGACCACTCTACTAAAGCAAGAAGACATAGCAGCTCTACCTAATATATAGAAACAAACCCAGGGAGGCAGACAAAATGGGAAGATGAAGAAACATGTTCCAAATTAAAGAACAAAACAAAGCTCCAGAAAAATAACTAAACAAAATGAAGAAAAGCAATTTATCAAATGCAGAGTTCAAAACACTGCTTAAAAGGGTGCTCAATGATCTCAGTCAGAACTTTTAACAAAGAGATAGGAAACTCATAAATGAAAATAAAAAAACATAAAAAAGAAAGAGTCAGAAATGAAGATTACAGTAACTAAAATGAGGAATACATTAAAGTGAATCCATAGGCAACTAGATGAAGCAGAGGTTCAAATGGGTGATTTGGAAGAGAAGGTAGAAGAAAATACCCACTTAGACCAGCAAAAAGTAAACAGAATCCAATAATAATAATGATAATGAGGAGGATGATGATGATAATAATAATAAAATGAGAATAATTTAAGGGACATCTAGCACAACACCAAGCATACCAATGTACCAGAAGAAGAGAGTAAGATATTGAAAACCCATTTGAAGAAATAATAATGGAAAACTTTCTTAACCTGGCAAAGAAAACAGACATATAAGCCCGGGAAGTGCACACAGTCCCAAACAAGACAAACCCAAAAACGTCCACACTAAGACATATTATAATAAAAATGTGTTAACCCTACCAGACCGCTGTACTGATTTTTCGGTAATTTCCGAATCTGCCGCTATACTGCTGTACCTAATTTTCGGTACTTTGCCTAGTATGTGAAAAAAATGCTTTTCTACAATGTCTCCAAGTTCCATCTTATTCTAACCACTTGTTTACATGTAACTAACATTTTTCTTTATCATGTTGGTTTTTTCTCTTTAATGCTCAGGAGCCCAGGTATAGGGGACAGTTAGGTTCAGGGCCACAGGTCTGGTAGGGTTAAAGACAAAGAGAAAAATTTTTAAAAATGAGAGGGAGATGCAGTTAGATACCTACAAAAAAAATCCCATAAGGTGGTCAACTGATTTCTCAATAGAAACTCTCAACAGAAAAAGGCAAGAAAAGATTAGCATGAAATATTCAAAATGATAAAAAGTAGGATCCTACAAACTAGACTACTCAACCCCAAAGAATTAAAAGAAAAGATAAAGAGCGTCCCAGACAAGAAAAAGCAAAATGAGTTCATCACCACCAAACCAGTAATACAAGAAATTTTAGACGGACTTCAAGAAGAGAAAAAGATAAAAAATATAAACAAAGTATCAATAATGACACATCTATTAACAATTACCTTAAATGTAAATAAGATTAAATGCTCCAGTTAAAAGACATAGGGTGAATAAATGGATAAGAAAATAAAACCCTTATATATACTGCCTACAAGAGACACTACAGATCAAAAGAAATACCCAGCCTGGAAGTAAAGGGATGGAAAAAGATATGCCATGAAAATCAAAACAAAAATTTTAAAAAGCTGATGCAGCAATACTTATACCAGACAAAATAGACTTTAAAACAAAGGCTATAGTAAGATACACAGAAGGTCCCAGCAATCTCATTTCTGGGTATTTATCGAAAGTACCCCACAATACTACTTTGAAGGGACATGTGCATCCATATGTTCATTGCAGCATTATTTACAATAGCCAAGAAATGCAAGTAACCTAAGTGACCATCAGTAGATGAATGGATAAAAAAGTGGTATGTATATACAATGGACTATTACTCAGCCATAAAAAAGAATAAAATCTTGCTATGTGCAGTAACATGGATCTAGAGAGTACTATGCTGAGTGAATTAAGTCAGACAAGGAAATACAAATACTGTATAAATTCACTTGTATGTGAAATCTAAAAAAATAAACAAAACATAAACAAACTCATTAATACAGAGAACATTTTGGTGGTTAGCTGCTAGGACAGTTGGGGATGTGGGTGAAGAAAGAAGTTAAGAGGTACAAAATGGTAGTTACAAAATACTCATGGTGATGTAAAGAGAATATAATTGATAATACTGTAATAATTATGTATGGTGTCAGATGGGTATTTGACTTTTTGATGTGATTAACTTGTAACATATAAATGTTTAATCATTATATTGTACACCCGAAGTAATATGATATTGTATGTTAACTGTAATTAAATAATAAAAAACTATTTAAAAAGGAACTGGGAAATAACAATAAAGAACTGACCTAGACTGTCATAAGAAGAAAGGAGAGAATGCAGTAAAAAACATTATGGTTAGATAAGACTATCATAAGCAGAGAAGTGAAGGTATGCAACTTCTAAATACACGTCCTTTTGGTAGGAAACAACAAACCAAAACACAGTGCTTGACGAGAACCGTGACACTTGCCATTTCTCTCTCTTCCTCCTTTTTCTAGTTATGTTGCAAAAACCACACCTGCACTTTGAGAATGTAGTTATAAAGCCAACAGCAGAACCTCTTCATCTGCTACCATCGCATCCACAGGCAGGAGCTGGAAATGAAGAAAAAAGCCACCATTTCATGTCTATTGTCCCAGGAGATTCAGGAACATCTACATGGAGACCAACCTGGGAGTTCCTCTGTCCCTGTCTTCAGGGGCCCTACCCTACCACAGACACCCACAAATTCTGCTACAGATGGGGAATGTGGACAGCACTAGTTCCTTTTCCAAACTCACATGAGAGCAGACCCTGTTACCTACCCTTGGACCAAACACTGCACTTATCTTTCATACATTACCTGGGAGCCCTCATGATTAACTTGTGGCCTCCTATAAAATTACCTGGAACCTGGAGCACCTAATTGAACCAGTGATGCTCCCACCAGCACAGACAAACAGAAACTGTGGTTGTGTGCACAAATAATAATCAGCATTAAATGCACACAAGTGATTCTAATGAGAACCATGGGCTGAAAACCACGCTATGTAAGTCTTTCTACTCAAGCTTTAATGTGTTGTACATGAAAGCACATGTTACAGATCACAATCTTAAAACTGGTGATTCTGCAAGTTTGGAGTAGGGCCTATGAATTAGCATCTTTAATAAGTTCCATGTATGTGCTCATGATGTTTCCATGGACCCTGTTACCTGTAGCATACCACCAGAGAAAGCAAACACAGCATGCCTGAGTCTGTTCCACTCAACTGTATCTCAACACAAATACTGTCAGTTCCCAGGAAGCCAACCACTGCCGTGAGAGATCATGTTCTTTACAGGAACTTTAAAGCTTACAAAAGTCTAGAGAAGGCAGTAATGCCTGAGCAAATCTATATTTGGAAAACTCCTTGCATGCATTAACAAAACTTTTATTAAATACCCACTACGTGCTCACAAGTAGGGTACAGTGCACTGTGTTGGGAAACTCACATACAGTATGTGAACTAATCTCCATGAAACCCTGGAAATTAGGTAACAAATGTTCCATATTTCAAGTGAGAATGTAGATACTAGACCCTGCCTTTCTGTCTCTACTTCTGCTTTTCTATCAATGATTTTAATTTAAAAAATTGCTTTATAGTGTAGGAGGTAAGAGATGAATGGAAGAAACACAGAAATGAAGGGTAAAGCAGCAGTTCAGAGAAGTTTGTCATTGGGTTTATATTTACTTATTTTAACAACAGGCTGGTAAGAAGCAATCAAATGTTGGCATGAGAGAACTTCTGAAAAACTCCCCTGGAGATTAAAAATAAAACACCTATAATGCAACTAAGGATTCCCTATGCAATGCACAAACACAGCTAGAGACCCCCTTTGTATCAAAGTTCCTTCAGGTGGGCAAAGAGGGGCAAATGGAAGAGAAAAAAAGGGAAGTGCAGAGATGCAGGCCATGAGCAAGTCCAGGCTTGGCAATCTATGGCTGAAGGATGAAGGAGTAAGAAGGCGGCAGGTGAGCATTCTGGACCTTACTATGTCCACAGGACAGAGGGGAAAAAAAACTGCCCAGAGGGTGGGGTTGTTGAGACTCTGCAAGCAGACCTCACCCTAGCCCCAGGAGGTGGAGACAGAGGTTCCCCAAGACACTACAGCCCAACTTTTTCTGGTTGGGAAAAAAAGGAGAAAAAAGGCTGTGGGTCTGCATCTCTGGCCATAATCAGTCATGTGGGACCAATATTCAAGACAGTCAATGCCAAAATGAAGGGCAGAAACCTCGGGGCAAAATGAATACAGAAAAGCATGATGTGGCACTGCCCAAGTGCTGCTCTTAGTGCCAGGCAGGGATCAAAGGCACTAGTAACCCCTCCCTCACTGCCCTGCCAGATCTCTGCCCACACCTCTTTCTGGAATTAGTGGTGAGCCCCACAAGAAACTGCAGCAGTGAGTGTTGGGTTAAGGAGCAAATATCTACAAACAGAGACGCTACCAGAATGAGGAAACAAAGAAATACATCTGAAAAGAAAGGACAGTGTAAGATCTCAGAATACAGGATGGAGGCAAATGACCTAATAGGGACAGTGTTCAATACCATGGTTATAATGAAGTTCAAGTACTTAATGAAAATTTCTACAAAGAGATAGCAGGCATAAAAACTGACATAGAGACAATGAAAAAAAGACCAGACAGAGATGAAGATTATAATAAAGGAAATGAAAAATGGAATTAGAAGGAATCTCCAGACTAGATGAAGCAGAGGTGTGTATCAGTGATTTGGAAAATAAGGTAACAGAAAACACCCAATCAGAATGACAAGAAAAAAGAATCCAAAACAATAAGGACAGTCTCAAATTCCTCTGAGACAACAACAGCATAACAACATTCATATTATAGGGGTACCAGAAGGAACAAAGAGACAACGAGGGATAGAGAACTTATTTGAAAAAATAATGACTGAAAAATTTCCTAACCTGGTGAAGGAAACAGAGATGCAAGCCCAGGAAACACAAGGTCCCAAACAAGATGAACCCAAACAGGCCCTCACCAAGACACATCATAATTAAAATGGCAAAAGTTAAAGATAAGGAGAAAATTCTAAAAGCAGTAAGAGAAATGTGAGTAGTAACTTATAAGGGGATTCCCATATGACTATCAGTTGATTTCTCATCAGAAACTTTGCAGGCCAGAAGGGAGTAGCAAAAAATATTTAACATGATAAAAACCAAGGACTTACAACCAAGATTAATGTATCCAGCAAGGCTACCATTCAAAATTGAATGACAGATAAAAAACTTCCCAGACAAGAAAAAGTTGAAGGAGTTCATCACCATCAAACCAGTACTACAAGGAATGCTAGAGGGACTTCTTCAAGATGGGAAAAAAAATTATAAATGATGAAATGACACTATCAGCAGTTGCTTTCATGTTATTTGAATTGAAGATTTGAATCAAAAGACATGGAGGGTATTGCACTAAATGTAGCACCAAACAGAGGAAGACAGATGCAAATTCACTTCACTTAGAGGTGAAATTCAAAGAAAAGAAACAAGCTGGAAGAGGAGCAGTTTCATAGATGTAGAGAACATCCAGTTTGTTGCCAGATGGAAGGGTTGGGGAAGTGAGTGAAACAAGGGGACAGGACTGGAAAGTACAGTTTGGTTATTATAAAGTAGTAGTTATGGGGATATAGAGTACAGCATAGGAGGAATATGGTCAGTCATGTTGCAATGACTGTGTATGGTGTCAGATGGGCACTGGATTTGTGGGGGCAATGGGAGGGCTGGAGGAGAGGGTGTAAAAGGGGAAGTACAAATTTATAGTCACTAAATAGTCCCAGGGATGTAAAGTGCACCATACGGCATAGAATCAGTAACAATGTAATAACTATACGGTGTCAGATGGGAACCAGATCTATCAGACAGAGGACTGTTTAAGTTATATGTCTCATCACTATGCTGTACAACCGAAAGTATAAAATATTGTATGTCAAATGTAATTGTAAAAATTGTTAAAAATTAAAAAAACATAGGTTGGTAAATGTTTAACTATAAAACAATTTTCCACTCCTGTGAGTGATGAGAGAATTCTACCATGTTCTCACTAAAATTTCATGTTTGCAGTGTTCCTTTAAATGTTAAGACATTCTAGATAGATATTAAGTGGCATTTAACTAGTTTCTCTAGTGACCAGGATGAAAGAAAATGTGATTGTGCATGTGCCCACATGCACATAAAATTCAATCTTAAAAAAAGAGGAAATACTTGCATTTATGACAAAAGGAATGGCTAAGGAGGATATAATTTGTGAAATAAAACAGACACATAAATGCAAAAAAAAATTTTTTTTTAAAACGTGGGTAGTTCCCTGGTTGGGAATCAAACCCAGGCTGCAGCGTTGAGAGCTGAAGCCTAAGCCACTACAGAACCAGGGAACTCCCTAAATGCAAATATTTTTATGATCATGTAATGGTTGAATTTAAAGAAAACCATAAAGCAAATGGCAGCAAAAAGTTGCCAAGGGCTGGAGGAAATGAGGGGATGTCAAGTGGTACCAAGTTTCAGTTATGCAGGATGAGTAAGTCCTGAAATTCTAATGTATACCACAGGTGACTATAGATAATAGTAGATTGCATACTTAAAATTTGCTAGAAGAGCATATCTTCAGCACTCTCATTACAAAAAATCATTACTGTGTGAGATGATGAACATGTCAATTAACTTGATTGTGGTAATCATTTCAAACACATATTCACTTTACGGTAACTTCAGCAACTACTGGATCTGAAGGAAAGGAATATAGGATGCTTAATGGATGACTCTTAAACCATAGAAGAAACAAGACAGAAATTAAGGCCCTGAAACATATAGGTCTTTAATCCCATTTATCTCTTTTTGGGTTTGGGGAAATTTAAAATACAAGCCCTAGAGAGTGGGAGAAGCAGTCAACCAAAATTCAGACTTTTTTCTAATCTGTTCAGTGTGGGAAGATCCCAGGGTATGGCCACACCTAGACACAGTCCCAGAGAGTGGTTTCTTGACTTTTCTTCTTGGTTCCGCATTATTTCCAGTTCTGGCTTTCCTAAGACAGTCCATAATAATATAACTCTTAGGGTTTGCATCATTTTATACTAATTTAATCCAATTGTGCATTTTAAAACATAAAATAAGCAATTTGATGTACACACTTGGACTTCTCTGGGACAATTATATTAGAAACTCTGAATTAAACAGGTCAAATAAATACAAATATAAATATTATACTACTTAAATACTACTACTACTACTAAACAATTTTGCTATTAATGGCCTTTCAAGAGGTGGCACAGATCTCACACAACAGGAAAAGGAAACTGGCTAAAATGAAGCCAAATACACTAGTGAACCAACCACCCCTCCCATGCACTGACATCACAATCCTGAGTTCAACCATTTAACCATTTGCTCTAGACTGCAAGTTCTGGGGTGGTAGGCACAATGACTGCTTCATCTGTTTTTGTAATGATCATGAAATAGAAACTATTGATTTATGTATCATTTTCATTCCTAGACCTCCTGTTTTCCTCACTAGAAGACCAGGAAATGGAGAACTCCCACCAAACTAAAATACTGTTCTTATGAACGTGTTGAATCCTCTGCTTTAGCCTGTACAGAATAAAAATGAAGCCACTGCATAGGTAATGAGTTCTAAACTCAAAACATCAGAGGGAAATATGAATGCTGCATATACTTAAAGTCTACAGCTATGTCAGGAAGTATAGAACAGTGTCCAGCATCTATAGTTTTGTAATGTTTATGTTGTTCCTTTGTGCAAAATTAATGCATAGCAACTCTGATATTTACCAGCACATAAAGATCCAGCACAGGACATTAGCTGGGTCAATGAATGTTGAGACTTTTACTTCAACATCGGCCCGCCAGGAATTCCTGGGGCTGATGGTGATGGCTTGGGAGACACTAAAGGGACAAGCAGTGCCAAGGAATGTACCTCTTGACATGCTTTGAACATAGCCAAGTTTGTAACCAAAATCATGAAGAAAATGTTTCAAACCTAAAGCTCCTGTGGTTTCTGGAATTCCTCTACAGAGAATGATGAACACTTGGCTACATTCAGATGACTCAGAAAAACACCTGTTGGACGTGTCCTGGTTCCACTATAGTAAATGAGAAAATAATGATGTAACACTGAGAAATTCTTCAAGATGTTACTGAAAATTGGGACCAAAGATCATTCCAATTTTCAAACACAGAGATGCCACTCTACTATTTTCCAGCATTTAATGTTTGTATTTAGAAAAAGAGGATTCTGCATAAAAACATGAGTTGTGGACTACCCTTTTCACAAAAAATATATCTCAAAAATTTCACAAAAATTTAAATCTGTGTCATTATATTAGGAAAATTCCAAACTACTCAATGAACCTATAATGAATGCCCTTCAAGGAATATGTAGAATGGGAAGAGCACTGAGATGCTATAACCATCACACTTCAAAGGAGAATGGTTGTAAGGTATATATAGCCAGGAATGAAAATTAAAAGAAACAGGAATTGAAGATAACCAGATGATACAAGCACCATTTAACTTGAAGTTCAGAAAGTCGACAGTGCATCCTGGGAACAGGTGTCCTCTGTCCACATGAAGAATTCATGCCAATTTTATCCTGGCTATCTTACATTTCCTACTTGGGGTTACATCATCACACTCCTATTGGAACACATTTCTCCTGAGTATCTATTACACATCCAGGATTGTCATGTTTACATCATATAAACATCAAAACAACCCCATGATTTATGACATCACCAAATTTTGATGAGAAAAGAGTAGAATGAGTCACTTGGATGACATCACTTATAAGTGAAAACAATGAAGAAATGTTGACTCAGTGTTTTTCTATAATGGAAGAAATGAAATGTACTATACAAAGTAAAATCTTACATGTTCACTGTGGAACTTTCTCCATTTTCAATTTCTGCACACCATTAAATTCAATGAAAATCATTCTTAAAATCCCTGAGCAAGTCATTTAAGCAATAATTCATGAACTATTGAACAAGGCAAGGAAAACATGGTAGGTTTTTTCATGAAACACGGTAAAATAACCAAGGGAGATTCTGAAACCATCATTAGATTTGGGAAAAATTCAATGTAATGTACAGATGTGATTCACATCATAAATCTGCAGTGTTTCTAGTTTGTTCGTATATCATCAAATATTTCTAATTTACCTATTTTGAGCCACAATTTCCCTTTCCTTCTGAAGATACACCTCCAGTTCTTTCTTGTTAGTCTTCTTACTCTAAGATGTAACTTACTAAGTTAGTAACTTACAACTTTAAGTTACTATATTTACATATCATATTAAGTATATATCAAAAACAGATAAATCTGCTTGTTACATAGGCTGAAGAAAAGGAAATGTGCAAAAAATATATAGTGTAAAATGTTATAGTGAGTCAGAATTCCAAAAATATAGCTTCTACTTATACTTTCTGAACTTTGTGAACTTAGCATTTGCTAAGTTGAGATCCTTGGTGTTAGAAGATGAGCCCTAGGTTCAACAAAAGACAACAAAGGAAATTAAATAGACAAGTTTATTACTCACAGATCCTGGAAGAATTCCACAGCATGCATGGAGGTGATACACAGGGAGGCCAAGGCAGGATGCAGGCAGAGTGGCAGGACCCAGGGTACACGCCCTTATTAGGGTTGCCAGGTGTAGTGTTTTAGGATTTCCAAACTAAGTCCAGATACTTCAATTGAAACCAAAGAGAGCCAGATTTTGGTTAGCTCTGCAGAGATCTCATCTAAGGGAAGGGACATAAAATGTGAAGGGCCCAGAGGCATAAGAGAGAGTGCTGGTCACTAGAGATGCTGGACAAGTCACAACAGGAACTAACATTTACTTGTGACTCTGTGAGCTTTTACCTAGTGTACACAAGAGCAGGAGAGGGCAGTGTCAGTTCAAAGCTCCTTAGCTACACAAAATGAATGCCAAGGCAGCAATATCACAAAGTTGTTTAGTTAAACTCTCAAAAATACTCCTATATCTTTATTATAACCACTAAAGCCATCATAATGTACCAGTAGTTACAATGAGAAAAATATGTAATACATAAACTATGTTAGCTTTGCACATTATTTGATGTTTAAGGCCACTAGAGAAATAGATTGTTAGTGATGTCATTTCACAGTTACAAAACAGTATTATTGGTACTTGAAGAAAGTGGGATTGGTCAACATTGGTGGCAGGATAACACTTCATTCACTACATATCAATATTAACATATCCAAATTGATTCAGCTTTAATAAAAATATATTAAATTCACACAGAGTCGAAATAAAGCAAACCCACTATAAGATCATTGGTCAAAATATACATTACAAGAATTCAAGAAGCATTTCTATTCTGAAATAACAACCTGAGAGAGCTGTGCTCACTATGGATTTCAAGACCGAGACTAATTATTTAGTAAACATAAATTTACAATAATTTTATGCGTTTAGAGATGAATTATGTATAATTTTCTCAGGTATCTCCAAAGAATTCTTTATATCAACCACAATTAATCTTAATGACATCTATTTATGGCTACTATGAAGATACATCAGGATTTTAATGAACTGCCACCTTTTTTCCATAAAGAGCAATTGGTCAAACTACTTAATATTCAGAATATTCCTCTTACATTAATGAAAAGAATGATGCCCACTTAATGGTGACTTACATCAAAGCTCTAAGTCAACCACAAACAACATCTTAACTTAGATGTTCTTTAAACGCTGTATATTACATTACCTTTAACCTCCATGGAAAAGTAGATACGAAATGAATCCTACCTAATGTACAAGCACTCTCAGATATTTGAGGCAGCAACAATCTACTCCATTATTCACTTACACACCAGAAATGAAGGCAAAGCTTGAAGTGATTTGAGAGTAGAATCACATCAGTATTTGCTTTTTAAAAATCTCAAATACTGTCAATATAAAGAAGGATATATTGTAATTAATTACTTTGGTCCAAAATTCAACCCCATTGACTTTGAAGCATACAAACAAGTAAGTTATCTAAGTTTTTCAACGTTGAACTGTTCTCTGTAAATGTTACTGACTTAATACTTTCTACTGAGAACTGCAATATTTTAAATTTGATTATCAATTGCATACTTTCCCATATTTTCTACCTTTAATTTCCCACAGTAAATTCTCTGGGTTTTTTTCTGAAGTATGTGAGAACTTTCTAGAAAGTATCCAGCCATGTAATATGAAAAGTAGAGGCATTTATGGTTGGATTTTTTCCAGACAGCCCTCATATATTTAAACAAAGGTCTTTCATCATTTTGTACAAATGTAAAATTTTTCTCCAGAATACATTCCTCAATATTGAATAAGCCTGTAGCTACTAGTAAAGGGTTTGCTATACTCTCTAGTTTCAGGTTTTCTCTCCATTATGAATTCTCATGTGTTGTTCAAGATATGAATGCTGAATAAAGGCATTACTACATTATTTACATTTTTATTGTTTCTCTACACAATGGATTCTCTGATGTTGAGTAGAGTTTGACAGATGTTTAAAGACTTTACAACATTCTCTACATTGATAAGGTCTCTCCCAGCATGAATTCTTTGATGTCGAATAAGATTTGGGCCCTGTTTAAAGACTTTGTAACACTGTCTACACTGGTAAGGTTTCTCTCCAGTATGAATTCTCTGATGTTGAGTAAGGCTTGAGCGCTGGTTAAAGGCTTTGCCACAGTCTCTACATTTATAAGGTTTCTCTCCAGTATGAATTCTCTGATGTTGAGCAAGGTTTGAGCACCGGTTAAAGGTTTTGCCACATTCTCTACATGTATAAGGCTTCTCTCCAGTATGAACTATCTGATGTTGAATAAGGCTTGAACATCGGTTAAAGGATTTGTCACACATTTTACACTTATAAGGCTTTTCTCCAGTATGAACTCTGTGATGGTTGGTAAGGCCTGAGCGCCGGTTAAAGGCTTTGTCACATTCGGTACATTTATAAGGCTTCTCTCCAGTATGAATGATCAGATGTTGAGTAAGGCTTGAAGACTGGTTAAAGGCTTTGCCACATATTTTGCATAGGTAAGGTTTCTCTCCAGTATGAATTCTCTGATGTGGAACGAGACTTGAACGCCACTTAAAGGCTTTACCACAGTCTTTACATTTGTAAGGTTTTTCTCCAGTATGTGTTTCTTTCTGTTGATTTAAATTGGGTAACTGAGTAAAGAGTCTCTCGTACTGATTACATTTGTAAAGTTCCTCTCCAGGATGAACATTCTCATGTTCAGTAAGATGTAAAGCTTTGTTCAAAGATGTGCCACCTTCACTATATTTGTCAACCTTCTCTACAATAGGAATATTATGATGTATAAGATTTGAGCTTTGACCAAATACTTTTCCACAATTATAGTGGTTCACCAGAAGCGGAGTTCTCTGATGTTTATTAGGATTTGACATTTGGTTAATGTTTTTCCAAGATTCATAACTTCTTTCTCCATTATATGTATTCTGGTAATCATTGAAGATAAAAAAGCCTTTAGCGAGGACTCTAACTTTATTAAACATGTAAAGTTATTCAGAGTTAACTAGTATTGATTTATAAGACTTTGGTTGATTTATATAGACCTCCCCACATTTATAAAAATCACAGACTTCAGGACAAGAAAGAATTATTTCTTGGAGTAAGACTAATGAATCCTTAATTAAGAGATATTCAAACTGATAACATTTGAAATTTTTACCTTAATTTTTAAATTTCTCAATTTGTTTTTGTATTTTGGGGGGTGGTTCCCTGGCTGGGACGTGAACCCAAGCTGCAGCATTGAGAACGCTGAAGCCTAGCCACTATACCACCAGGGAACCCCTCAATTTTTATAAATAATGAAATATTTAATTTAATTCTACATTTTAAATAATTCAAATGACTATTCACACCATGGTCAAGTGACTACCCAGTTTTTCCAAATTCCCTTTCGTATAATATATAGCTTTTAAAAATTATTTTCAATGTTTATGTTGGGAAGCATGTTCTTCTGCTAACATAAATGACTTAATGTGGTAGGGTTCCCAAGGTATTTTATGCCCTTTCTCTCTTTGGCAATAAGAATTTTATTATGGGCAATTATCCCAGTTTGCTTATGTCCATCATAACATCCACTCTGCCCTTCACACTCCCCTTCCCCATCCCAGTCTTTCATTAAGTGTAAATTCTGAAGACCACGTGTCCCATATCTTACCATTAGCATTCTGTGGGATGTAGCCTTTATTTCTCGCTTAGGCAAGAAGCCCTGGGTTTCTTGAAAAGACAGAGCTAAAAGATACAAAACAATTACCACATTTAATACACTTAGGTAAATAAACTTTAAATTCTTATGTATAGAATTAACATGGAATTGTATGCCTGAAACCTATGTAATCCTTGCTAACAGATGTCACCCCAATAAGTCTTAACAATAAAAAAAATAATAAAAAATAAAAGAATTAACATGGAACAGAAAACTTCAGTAAGATGGCAGCATAGGCAGCACTAAAGCTTTACTCCTCCATGGAAAACTGAATTTAGCAATAATTACTGACCCAACTGCCTTTTTGTGTAATCCAGAAGCCAGATAAGGGATCACAGCGTCCACAAGAAAGCAGAAAATGAGGAAGGGAACATCAAAGATGGTCATACTTGCACAAAATAGTTGCTCATCCTCCCTGGTACTATAAAATGACTGAGAGAATACTTCCAATTCCCAGTTTCTTCTCAGGAGAGAAACAGCTAAGTTACTATGGGTCCAATGACCTGAATTTTTCACAGCTGGCTGAAAAGTTTCTGTTTTGCGTGGCACAGAGTGCGAAGGGAATGGCAGTATACTGTGAATGCAATATGGTGACTGGTAAGAAAAAAGGTAATGGTTCAAACACCACAGAGAATGCAGTACTGAAAACACATCAGGGATAGGAATTTGTGGGCTCTAAACAAGAAGCAAAACATATTTCAAACGAGAAAATTAAACCTAAAAAGCACAGAGAATACACATCTCCAAACAGTTTTGATATGCCGCAAAATTTCAAGCGCGGCTCATTGTTATTTGTGTTCTCCCATACACAGTCAGTTCATAAAGGTTCAGATCAGTGGTTGTTTCTGAAATTTTCAAATTTCAAGGCATACCAAAAATGAAAAAAGAGAGAGAGAGACATGGTAAAATTAGAAGTACAAAGTAAATCTCCAGATACTGCCATTAATTTAATGAAGATCTATTAATTACACAAATAAGAATTCTAAATGGGCACATTAGAAGTGCTCAACAGGGAAAAAGAGAACACAGGCAGACAAGTATCAGAAAAACTGCATGCCCAAAATGAAATTGCAGAGATGCAAACTATATAAAAAACAAACATAAATTAAGAGCTGAAAAATACAATACCTGAATTTAAAAATCCACTAGAAGCATCCACATACTTGATCAAGCAGAAGAAAGAATCAGACTGCTTGATAGTACTTTACTTTCTCAATTTAGTGATGAATAAAAATGTGGAAAAGTAAAGACAGAGTAAGACTCATGAAAACCAGTGAATCAATATATTCAATAAGTGGTCCCAGGAAAGAGCAGAGTGAAAAGGGGCTGACAGTTTATGTAACAGATTAATGGCTTAAAATTCCCACATTTGGGGAAAAAAATAAAACAGACATGACAAGTTCGAGCAATTCATTGGATTCTAAGTAAGAGAAATGTAAAAATATCGACACAGAGACACATTATAATCAAACTATCATGAATCACAGACCAAAACTGGATTTTGAAAGCAGAAAAAGAGAAACTTTCATGTAAAAGACAGGTCCTATGATATTTTCAATGGATTTCTCAGTAGAAACCTAGTAGGAAAAAGAACAAGGGATAAAATATTCAAAGTGATGAAAGAACAACAATTATCAACCAAGAATACTATATCTGGCAAAATCTCATTTAGCAATCAAATAAAGACTTCCCCAGATGAAAAACCCTGAAAGATTCTCACCATTAGATCTGCCCTTAAAAAATATGCTAAAGAAAAATTCTTCCACATGAAATAATATAGAAATCTGTAGTAGACTAATGAGGAAAATACAAATCACTTATTTCTGCTACAAAATTAAAAAACACAGCATTAAAATCTTAAACCTATAAGATAAACAACATAGAAGATATAACATTATATCAATAACATAAGTGAATATAGGGGTGGAGATGGTACATAGTAAAGGTTTTGTATGCAATGGATACTATCAGCTTAACAGATAGATAATTTTGTATATTGTGACAGGTAGAAGTTTCGTTTCATTCTTTTGTATAAGGCTTTCTAATTTTCCCAGCACCTATTATTATATGTTTTTGTTCCTTTGTTGAACATTATCTGCCCATATATATGGGTTTGATTCTGGATTCTCAATTCTATTCAATGGTCTGTGTGTTGTTTTCCTGCCAATACCATGCTGTTTTAAATATTGTTGCTCTGTAGTATAATTTGAAGTCAGGGAGTGTGAAACCTCTGGTCTCATTGTTTTTCTCAGGATTGCTTTGGTTATTTGAGGTATTCTGTGATTCCATATAAATGTGACAACTTTTTCTTTTATTTCTTTTAAAATATATCACTGGGATTTTCACGTATTTGAATTAAATCCGTGTATTTCTTGGGTAACGTGGCCACTTAAACTATGCTGATTCTTCCAATCCATGAACACAAACTATCTTCCCATTCCTTTGTGTATTCATCAATTTCTTTTAATAATGTCTTATAGTTTTCAGTGTATTGGCCCTTCACAGCCTTTGTTGAGTTTATTCCTTTATATTTTATTCTTTGTTTTCATTTCTTTTTCTGAAATTTCATTGTTAGTATATAGGGATGTAATGAACTATTGTACATCAATTTTGTATCCTGTAACTAGACTGTATTTTATTGTTTCCAACAGTTTTTGATGGAATCTCCAGGGTTTTCTATATAAAAAAATAACCTCAAAATGAATCAAAGACCTAAACATAAGACCCAAAACAATGAATTACATAGAAGAAAGCATAGGTAGTAAATATGAATCTTAGGTACAGAGTGGATGTTATGAATTTGACCTCAAAACCAAGGGGAATAAAAGCAAAAACAAATGAATGGAACAATATCAAACTAAAAAGCTTCTGCAGCATCAAAAAAGAAACCATCAATGAAACAAAGAGGCAACCAACCCAATAAAAAAAATTATTTGCAAGCAACACCTCAAATAATGCATTGATATCCAAAATATATAAAGAACTCCCATTACTCAACAACAAAACAAACAATCCCGTTTAAAAATGGGCCACGGACCTGAATAGACAGTTCTCCCAATAAGACAAACAGTGAAAAGGTGTATGAAACGCTCAACTTCACTAGCTAAAGGGAAATGCCAATCAAAACCACAATGAGATACCACCTCAATCTGTTAGAATGGCTATTATCAACAAGACAAGTAACACTGTTCAGGGGGTTATAGAAATAAAGGAAGCCTCATGTTGCTGGTGTAAATTGCTATAGCCAGTATAGAAAACAGTATGAAGGTTTCTCAAAAACCTAAAGATAAGAGTTACCATTATGACCCACCAATACCTCTTCTGGTATCTACCTAAAAAATCTGAAAACATTTATCCATAGGATACTATGTACCCCTATATTCATTGTAGCATTATTTACAGTGGCCAAGGTATGGAAACAGCCAAAGTAGTATCCTTTGATAGATGACTGGATAAAGACAATGTGGCACATATATACAATGGAATATTGCATGGCCATAGGGGAAAAAAAATAAAATAATGCCATTTCTGATAACATGAATAGATCTCAAGATGATCATGCTAAGCAAAATAAGTCAGAAAAAGTCGAGAACCATATGATTCACTCATATATGGGATATAAAACTGAAAGCAAGAATCAAAAAAGACAAAGAATCATAAATACAGACAAAAATTTATGGGTTACCAAAGGGTAACAGGAGAGAGGGGATAGTAGAATACAGTAAAGGGGTTCAAATATGAGAGCTGTCTGGAAAGTATACAGCTTTATAATATGAAAAATAAAGGCACTTATGGCTGGATTTTTTTGGGGGGACAGCCCTCAAATATGGTGATGAAAGAACAACTGACTGTGGGTAATGAACACACAATGCAATATGTAACTTAGGTATTATAGAACTGTGTATTTAAAACCTGTAATTTTACTACGTTATCCCAATTTAATTTTTAAAAATTAACAACCTTAGTAATTGCAGGAAAAGTCGAATTGACAGGTAACAGAATCTTATATTAGAACACCTTGTAGACCTCACATTTAAATAAATAAATACTTCAAAAAGGGTAGCAATAACCAGCATTTAAAATCAACACTGAAAACAAGTCATTATTCAATAAAATTTAAGAAAACATACAGAAATGGAAAGATATTTTATGTTCATGAATTAGAAGAATCAAAATAGTTTAAATGGCCAGATCACCTAAGGGAATAGCTGATTTAATGCAATCCCCATCAATATCCCAATGGTATTATTCAACAAAATAAAGCAAAAATCATCTAATTTGTACAGGACCACAAAACACCCTGAATAACCAAAGTGATTCAGTGAAAAAAAAAACCGGAGGGGTCATACTCCCTAACTTCAAATTATTTCTCAAAGCAACAATAATCAAAACAGTATGGTATTGACACACAAAAAAAATCAATGGAACTGACCTGAGAACCCATAAAAAAACCCACATGTATATGGGTAACTAATTTTCAGTGACCAAAAGCATATAATGAAGAAAGAAAAGCCTCTTCAATAAACAGTATTTAAAAAATTGGAGGTCTTTCAGACACACGTGGTGCCCTTCATGGTGTTTCCCTTTGGGTGTTTCTCTCCCGCCCTCATCACCCCTTTACTTCACCCTGCCCGTCTGGCTCTGGAAGGATTCGTGTGTCAGCTTCCTGAACGTCAGTGGGTTACAGTAGTTCAAAGGTCTTGGAAACCCTCTGAAACTCAAAAGGTGCCTTTAATGCAAACTGTAATTCAATCACGTATGCCACCAAACAGTTGGTGATTGAGTGTTCCTTTGTGCTGGGAAAGTGGCTGGAGAAGTAACTCAGAGTGCAGTTTGGACACCTATAGTTCCATGAAGGAACATAAGCCAGGGCACAGTCTTTTTCTTTCTTGAAATGGGTTTTCTCTTGATTTGACAAGTATTTCAACCACTGGTGTCTTAACCAGGGTGAACTCATTCCAAATTACTTTGCCAAACTTAAGTTAACAAATCGATGATCCCAAACAACTTTGTATTTTGTACCTAAATCAAATGTTTATATGAATAAAATAAATTGCATATTTAAATGCAAAAAATAAAATTGGAAAGCCATATGCAAAAGAATGAAACTAGACTGCTAATAGAAACCATACACAAAAATTAACTCATAGTAGATGAAAGACTTAAATAGAAGATATGAAAATACATAAATGAAAACATAAGTATTAAAATTCATGGACCTTGGTCTGAGGCTTTTTATGAATTTTGATCCCAAAGGCAAGGGAAGGAAAAAGATAAATGGGACAATATCAAACTAAAAAGCTTCTGCACTGCGAAAGAATTTATCAACCAAACAAAATGGTCACCAACAGAATCTGAGAATACATTTGCAAACAATACCTCTGATGAGTTAATATCCAAAATACATAAAGAACTCATATAACTTGACAACAAAAGAAAAACAATCCTATTAAAAATAGCAGAGGACACTTACCTCAAGAATACATACAAATGGCTAAAAGATAAATTAAAAGATGCTCAACTTCAATAGCAATTAGGGAAATGTAAATCAAACCCACAATGAGATACCACCTCACAACTGTCAGAATGGCTATTATCAACAACACAAGAAATAAGTGTTAGAATCTGGAGAAGAGAACCCTCATACATTGCTGGTGGGAATGTAAATTCAAATAGCCACTACAAAAAACAATATGAAGTTCCTAAAAAATTAAGAATAGAGCTATCATACGACCTAGTAATCCCTCTTCTGTGTGTTATTTACTTGAAAAATTTTATAACATTTATTTGTATATGTACCCCTATGATCACTGCAGCATTATTTCCAGGAGCCAAGACATGGAAAACAACCTAAGTGTCCTTTCATGGAGGACTGCATATAGCAGATGTGGTACACATATACAATGAAATATTACTCAGCCACAAGGATGAAATACTACCATTTTTCACAGCATGAATGGACCTTGAGACTTTCATGCTAATTGAAGTAGTACAATAGACTCTCTATTAACTGAACTCAAAGCAATTGGTACTCTCAAGCAACTAGCAAAATTGTCCTGCCAGTTGCTTGAGTTCCGGTTAATGGAGAGGCTACTTACACTTATCTGGCATCTACCAATCCCCATGGGTACCAGTTAACTGAGAGTCTACTGTATATGATTTCATTCATATGTGGGATATAAAACAGAAAGGAACTAAAAAATTCATAGACACAGACAACAATATGAAGGTTACCGAGGGAGAAGAGGGGAGAATGAAGATAGTAAAGGGAGACAAATATATGTTGATGGGGGAAGACCACTGTGGAGAGCACACAATGAAATACGCAGATGACATATTTTAGAAATGTACACTTGAAACTTATGTTATTAATGAATTTCATACCAACAAACTTGATAAAAAATAGTTGTTTCTATATAGTAACAGGAAATACCAAAAAACAACAAATTAAGACTATCATTACATTAAAAATAGTATCAAGGACAGTAAAATACTAAGGAGTTAACTTAAGGTAAAAGAACTGCATGAAAGAAACTATTAAATATTTCTGGATATACTCAAAGAAGTAAATAAATGAAAATATTCAATCCATGATCAACTGGGATATTAATATTATAATCTTTATTACTACCAAAGATGATCTATAGATTCAAAGTAATCCCTATGAAAATCCCAATGGAACTTTTGGTAGAAATACAAAACCTGACTCTAAAATTAGTATCTGGTGTCCTGTGACATTTTAAATCCCTCCAAATAGTGAAAAGAATATTTAAAGTGTGAAGCATCAATGCCTCCTGCTATTAAAACATTTCAAAGCTACTGTCATCAAAAAAGTATAGTGCAGGGAGTTCCCTGGTGATGTAGTGGCTAGGCTTCAGTGCTCTCACCACCGTGTCCTGGGTTCAGTCCTTGCTCAGGGAACCAACCACAAAGTAGAGTGCAGACATTAAGAAAGACAAACCAAGGAATCAGAATAAAGAGCCCTGACACAAGCTTTCACGTGTAGGCTCAAATGATCTTCAACAAGGGTGTCTATACCACTGAGTAAGAAAAGTACAGTCTCATAAACAGCTGAGTAAATTGTAAAAAAAAAGAGGATGGATCCTTCTCCAACCACATCTGAGGTCCATCTGGAAAGAATCCAGCCAAGTAATATGAAAAATTGAGGCATTTATTGAAGAAGATCCAAGATATAAGATATTTTGTACATAGAAGAATGACACCTCAGTTCCCTACTCAGTTACGATCTTTTTGAGGAAATCTGGTTCATTAGTAGCAGTTTAAAACAAGTCATTAGCAACTGCAGCATGATGTTCCTTCTGCTCTAGCAGCAAAAGCCATGGAGCAAATTTTGCCATGACACGATTCATGCCAAGATACTGCATCAAAATCTCATACACAGTTTTTGAAATCCGTAGATCAGTTTCTAGTTCTCCCACTGTCAACCGCAGATCTTTGTTGATTGCAGCCCATGTGTGTTCCACATTCTCAGGTGTTCTGCTTGCTGCAGGTCTTCCAGAACATGGATCACTTCCAACAGATTCTCGATCATCTTTGAAGTGTTTGTGCCACACTTTCATTTACAGAGCACTCATTGTATCACCCCAGAAGCTTTATGAATCATCCGAATAGTTTCTGCAGTGGAATGTTCAAGCTTAATACACAATTTGATGAAGATTTGTTGCTCTACTTACTCAGTCATTTTAAATGAGATGGTCACCCAGTACACATTTTCACTCAACAGCACCTAGCACCCCCATTGACTAGTACAGTGAAGGCGTCACTGTTCATGGATGTGTATTCCAGTCCACTCTCCTTGGCTGCCAGGTTTCATCGATGTCTCCAACACCCATTCTTGTTATATTGACTATGGATGGATTTTTTTGGGATGAACCTCATATACAAATACTAAATCTAAATGGTTTGAAAATGTAAGTATAAAGCTTAAAACTCTTAATTGGAGTTCCCTGGTGGTATAGTGGCTAGGCTTTGTGCTGTCAACACTGCAGCCTGGGTTTGTTTTCCAGCCAGGGAAGTACCCACATAATAATAACACAAAACAAAAAAAAACCTCTTAATCACCTAATAGAAAATGTAGGGTAAAGTTTCATGACATTTGATTTGGCAATGATTTCCTAGTTATGACACCAAAAGTCAAATGAAACTTTTATCAAATATAAAAACTTCTACCTATTAAAGGAAACAATCAATGGGGTAAAGACACAACTTGTGGAAAGGCAGAAAACTTTTGCAAAGTTTTTTGCAGGTAGGTACTCAATAACCAGAATATATAAAGAACTTTTAAAAACAACTTAAAAATTGCAAAAAATAAAAATGGGCAAGCAATTAATTAGACATGAATCCAAAAAAGATATACAGATAGATAAATATGTGAAAGATGCTCAAAACCACTAATTAGCAAAGTAAAATAAAACAATGAGGAAGAATGACAAAATTTAACATCCATTTATAATAAAATCTCTTAGTAAAGTAGGTACAGAAAGAACATACCTCAACATAATAAAACACAATATGACAAGCCAATAGCTAATATTATACTCAACTGTGGTAAGCTGAAAACTTTCCCTCTGACATCAGAAACAAGATAAGGATGCCCTCTATCACTAGTTCTATTTAACATAGTAATGGCATTCCTCACTACAGTGTTGAGATAAAATCAATTAAACAATAAAAAGTATCATAATTGAAAAGGAAAATGTAAAACTATCACTCTCTGCAGATGATATAATACTGTATGTTTAAAACTCTCAATTGGGAGTTCCCTGGTGGTGTAGAGCTTAAGGCTTTGGCGCTGGCGCTGTCAACACTGCGGCCTAGGTTCAATTCCCAGCCAGGGAACTACCCACATACAAAAAACAAAAACAAACAAACAAAAAAACCTCCTCAATAATCTACAAAAGAAAAATCAGACCCAGTATATGAGGGGTGACACCCCCCCCAAAAAAAACGAAAAAACAACGATCATCTGTTTCTTTAATGCGAAAGGAATTGTGCACTTACAATTTGTTACTCCGGGTCAAACGGTCAACCAAGTTTTTATCTGAAAGTTTTGACAAAGTTGCATCACAATTTGTGGAAGAAACATCCTGAGTTGTGGCAAAGAGATGACTGGTTCTTTCACCAGGACAATGCACCTGCCCGCAGCACAGAATTTTCAACTAAAAATCAGCATGAACCCCATGCCTCATCCTCCCTATTTACCTATTTTACCCTGACGACTTTATTCTGTTCCACTAGATGGACAAAGTCCTCAAAAAGAAACGTTTGGCTGATATGGAAGAGGTGAAACAAAACATAACAAAAGCACTAAAACACATCAAAATCAATGAGTTCAAAAACTGTTGTGAGCAGTGGAGGAAAGAGGAGCAATAGGAGTATTGCACCAAATGGAAAGTACTTTGAATGACTGAAGTTTAAATATGTAAGAAAAAATACAAAATTTTTTAAAAATAAATTCCATATTTTGGGTCTCCCCCCTTATGTAGTCAACAATGTTGCAAGGTACACAATTAAAATAAAGAATCCTGTTGCATTTGTGTACACTGAAAACGATCTATCAAAAAGAGAAATCAAGAAAACAATCTCCTTTGCAACTGCATTAAAAAGAATAAAATACTTAGGAATAAATTTAACCAAGAATCTGAAAATCCTGTATTCTGAAAACCATTTAAGATATAATGATGAAAAAAACAAAAGATGACAAAATAAATGTGAGTATATATCATTAATTAGAAGCCTTAATATAGTTAAAATGCCTATACTACCCAAAACAATCTAAAGATACAATTCAACCCCTATAAGAATACCTATGTCACTTTCACAGAGTTAGAGCCAATTACGCTAAAGTTTGTGTGGAACCATAAAAACTCCAAATTGGTAAAGCAATGTTGACAAAGAACAAAGTTGAAGGTATTATGCTCCCAGTTTACAAACTCTACTGTAAAGCTAAAGCAATCCAAACAGTATGGTATAGGCAAAACACACATACATCAATCGAACAGAATAGGAAGCCCAGGAAAAACCCCCACACTTACATGGTCAACTAATCTATGACAGAGGAGGTAAGAATATACAGTGAATAAACAGTGTATTCAATAAATGGTTTTGAGAAAACGGAACAGATATGTGCCAAAAAAGAAAGTTGGACAACTTTCTTAGACCATGTATGAAAATAAGCTAAAAATGCATTAAAGACTAAAATGTAAGACCTGAAACCACAAAATTCCTAGAAGAAAACATAGACAGTAAAATCTTTGACATTGGTCTTAGCAATATTTTCTTGGGATATGTCTCCCAGGTGAAGGGTGACATTGAGAAATCAAGGCATACAGACCTGAAACATCTAATGTTACCCAATTACAAAGCAAAAGGACGTTTTAAAGTGAAACGGAAACTGAGATTTTCTCATTTAAGGGATGTGTGTGCATGCGCTGTGCTGTAATAAAATTCCTAAGTCTGAGCTTTCTAACGTCATGTTTGAAGCCTCCATAGGACTGGAAACCATACAGCAGAACACATGACATCTGTCTCCAGTATTCACTGGATTTCTAAATCAAATTCCAGTATCTCAACCACTTCCCTCACAAACTACTTACATCAGGAAAACAGAACTTAAAACATGGTTTAACATAGAATAACTTAGCCATGTTTAGAATTTCCCAAGCCCCAAAAGCACTAAAGGAGTACCCAGATCATGTCAACTCTCATAATCCAAGGGAAGGACATTGATTCTCACTGCGTATATGATGGAAGTTCACTGGGGCAGGAGAATCCTTGCAGGGATTTCTAACCTTTTGGCTTCCCTGGGTCACAATGACAAAAGAATTGTCTCGGGTCACACATAAAATACACTAATACTAACAACAGCTGATGAGCTAAAAACAAGTTCGTGCTTAATTTTTGTAAGGTTTTTAAGAAAGTTTGTGAATTTGTTTTGGGCTACATTGAAACCCATCCTGGGCAGCATGCGGCCCAACAGGCTGCAGGTTAGATAAGCCTGCCTTAGAGCATAAGTGTTAGAAAGAAGTTGTCTCTCTCTATGATAGCAACAGAAGCAAGCCTCACCCACTCAAAAATCATTTCCATTGAAGCAAACCTCCTCAAACCATACATATTTTAGGTATGGCTTCCTCTGAGACCTTTGGACCTCTCATATGCTTCCTTCATTCCCACCTACCTGGAAGAATGAATGTCATCTTTTTTCTCTTCAAATCCCAGGGCTCCTTCATTTGTTCCAAAAAAGCTACCAGGTCTGGCTTAGAGAGAGCAAGACCTGTTTATCAGAAAAAAACAAAAAAAACATGAGTTTTGATGGATAATCTCCAATTTCCAATTCGGTATTACACTCAAGTGAGAAGAGAGGACATTAGAGAATATAAGAATATTCTAGAAAATGAGTTCCCAAAATACTGTTTTCTGACAGCACCTTTACTATGCAACATTTAAACTTTTCAGATCCTGAGTTCCATTTCAAGTACATCATGCAGCATTTCCCTTATATACATCAACAAATCTGTTCCTTGAAAACACAAGATCCAAAACACTATCATACAAAGAAGATGCTCCCAGGAAACACTGTACTAATGAAGGAAACAAACTCTGCTGGTGGAATAGGAATTCTGGAAGGAAGTCATTCTCACCCAGGGAGACCAGGTTCCTGTAGTTCTCCAACATCACATCCATGTAGAGTTTCCACTGAGCTGGGTCCAGACATTTCCACTCCTCCTGAGAGAATTCTATGGCCACATCCCTGAAGGTCAACAGCCCCTGAAATAAAAGACATTTACAAAGTGGCCATGGTAGAATTCATAATGTGATCCAATATGAAATCAGAAAGTTAAGAGAACTGGTTTCAACCTAGGAGAGTATTTAGAATTATTCAGTAATATCATTTTTGACACAGTAATATTCTCAGATGTATTTTCTAATTCTGAGAAAGGATGACATGTGATCTACAAAACCATCACTGAGACTTTACTTTTCTGGAATATAACTTTTAAAAGTTAAAGCATCAACCTGGGCATACTCATTTTTGAGTGTTGTTGTATATGTATCATGCGGGATAAAGGACACATATTTCTCAGCTGGAAAAGTCATGGTGAGTTTACAGTATTTCTCCAATTTTAACATGTACAACAATAAACTAGAGAGTTTATAAACATGGTGGTGTAGTGGCTAGGCTTTGGTGCTCTCACTGCCATGGCCTGGGTTCAATTCCCAGCCGAGGAACCAACCCCCACCCCACCTCACCCCTCCCCAAAAAAAGAGTTATAGCTTGGGTGTAAGATTCCAAATTTCTAACAAGTTCCCTTTCAGCTAGTGATGCTAATGTTTCTGGATCATGTGCCACACTTTGACTAGCACACAGTAAGAAAATAGGGACAATTTCGGACAGGACTTTTAATGAAAACCATTTTATGGCATGTTTTATAAAATAGTGAACACAGCAACCACAGTCCTTCTTTAACCCTATCAGACCTGAGGCCCCGAACCTAACTGTCCCCTATACCTGGGCTCCTGAGCATTAAAGAGAAAAAACCAACATGATATAGAAAAATGTTAGTTACATGCAAACAAGTGGTTAAAATAAGATGGAACTTGGAGACATTGTAGAAAATAGGTCTACCTTTCATTTTGAAAATTAGGTACAGTGGTATAGCGGCAGATTCGGAAATTACCAAAAAATTGGTACAGCGGTCTGGTAGGGTTAAATCTTATTACGTACTAGTGTTCTAATATATATTAATTCATAATAGGTATAGGTAATCTGAGAACTTATACTTTCCCTTGTTTTTTGAAACATTCAATAAATGATAGAGCCTGGGTGTTATTCCAAACTTTACTTAGAATTTATCAAAAAGATCACAGACCAATAATAACTAGAGAGAACCCTCAAAAATGTTTACAGTAGTTTGTGTTAAAAGAAAGAAAAGCTCAAATATTAATATTTTATGCACAAAGACAGACTTAAAAATAGGACCCATGTACACATTAAAAATGACAACATTTTCATGTCAATGAAATTATGATTATTTTCAATTGTGTTAATCTCAAATCTTTTTGTGGACAATACACTTTGTATTTTAATAAATAGACCAGGGAGATGAATATACACTATGGTATAAAGTAAGTTAGAGCTATTATTTCTTAATTTATTTCTTTGAAATATTTTGCTTGTCATATGTACTGAGCTACATTTTAGAAAGTTAATACACTTAAACATACATTAATTTTTGTGTATGTGTGTGTGGGGGTGGGTAGTTCCCTGGCTGGGAAGAGAACCCAGGCCAAGGCGTTGAGAGCACCGAAGCCTAGCCACTACACCACCAGGGAACCCCCTAAACATATATTAATTTGAAAATAAAATTAGTGATCAAGAATGTCTGTGATGTCAATGTGTGTAATCTGAAGAAATTCATAGGTTCAAGGCCTGACTCATTAAAACCTCCACTTGCAAATAACCAGTATCTCCAATAAACAAGAGACAGCCTTTATTTTGCAAAGCAACTACAAGTCAAGAGAAACTAAAAAGAAAAAGAAATATGATTTCTCTCTCAATAAATTGCTCTAAGACCCTTATTAATAATAAAGAAAAAGAATTTTGGCTTTGTAGAAAGAGAGCACCTGAATCAAGTGAGAATCAGATGTAATGGAAGCAAGATCAGGTGACTGAAATACAGGGAAGGACACATCGTCACTGCTGACACCAGTGTTACGCAAATTTCAATCCATATAGGAGTATGCCTCCCATAGTCTGTAAATCTAAACATGCATTTAAATACTAAGTCTTTCTTGCCAAAGTAGTGAGCACCTCTCTTGATTATCTTTCTTTTTTGGAATGTTCTGAGCTCTTCTGACAACTACTGTTAAATGTGAAACTTTTAATCCTGTTTTTGCATCAGAGCTGATGTTGCATCCAAATGATTCTAAAAGCTCCACTGTCCTTCACAGATACCTGAAAATCTGACCCCATCCCAACAGGAATTTTGGACATGCTGATCTGTCCCAAAGGAAATGTTTTCAATAGTTAAAAATGAAGGGGTTTAGAACAAGCCACCCCAAGATGTGCTTCAATGGTATGTGTATTATTCTGAGCCAAAAACAACTGAGACCCTGTGGGCTCAAGAGAAACGTCTGCGCCCAACCCCCTTAACTGTCTAAGAGAATTTAAATTAAGGGCCTGGCCCAGAACAATAGTTAAAACCAAAAATGACTTTTATCTATATTGTAAGACAAACTCGTAATTACTGAAAATTTGCTCTCCCTGCAATGACCTGCCAAAGCCCCCGAGGTATCTTGCTTCATACCAGGCTCAGAATATTTTATATCCACTTTGACTTTCTGTCTCTTAACCTCTCATGCAAGTGGGTTCTCTGACTGCCCCATGTATGTGGGATTCCCCTATATATGTAGGTGTTAAATTTGTATTTTTCCCTTGCTAATCTCCCTCATGTCTATTTGACCAGTGGAAAGATGATTGAGGGTAGAGGAAAGTGTCTTCCACTCCCAACAAAGATCATTAATTTATGGTGAGAATGCTTCATGCCTTGTAGAGTGTGAATGGAGAAAATGAAAAGGCTCTGGTATAAAGGAGTTAACAAGGTGACTGTAAAAATCATAAGAAAACAAAAGTAATTGAAAACCAACTCACTGAGGAAACACCAAAGGTAGAGAATGAAAAGTTGCAGTTTCTAAGTCCATGGATTTTAAGAGAAAAAGCAGACACAGTCTCTGACCTAGGACAAAGTGTTTACCTGAGAAGCAGCCATTTCGTCCTCTTTCTCCTCCTGCTCTGGATGTTTTCTCAGATGTTGTGTTTAATTAACCACACTGTAGCTTTAGAAGGTTCCTTCAAAGGCACCAGCACAGCCCCTTCATCTGCTTCCTCCACACTCACAGGCAGAAGGACCTTGAAATACAGAAAAGGCCACTCTCTCCTGTTCTTTGTCACAGGGGAGATTCAGGTACAATGAGCTCCTACATTAAGACCAAACTATCAGTTTTTTCTTTCCCATGTTCACCTCCTCTCCTCTCCCACAAACCTGCACAAATCCTGCTACAGCAATGAGAAATGTAGGAACTCTCCTGTCCATCCCAAACCCAACAGAGCACCTGGTTACCTCCCCTTGACCAAAGCCTGCTCCCAACTCTCACAAAGGTGTCCTCCAGCCCTCCTGCTGATTCTGGCCTCACCTTAGAATCTCCAGAGCATTATCTAAACAACAATGATGCTCCACCTAGACCATATGACCAACTCTGTGGGGGAGGGCACAGGTGATGTTATTTCTTAAAACTCCTGTGATCTATATGACTTCACTCATAAGTGTGATATAAAACTAAAAGCAATAAATGAACAAGACAAATAAAACAAACAAACAAAAATAGACACAGACAACAGTTTAGTGGCTACCAGAGGATAAGAACAGAGGAAGGGTGGTACAAGAGGGTAAAGGGGATCAAATACATGGTAATGAAAGGAGAACTGACTCTGGGTAGTGAACACACAATGCAACATAGAGATGATGTATTATAGAAATGTACATTTGAAACCTATATCATTTTACTAACCACTTTCACCCCAACAAATTTAATAAACTTAAAAAAATAAAACTCCTCACATGATCTATTAATAATAGGAAACCAGATGGGAACCACTTACCTATGTATTTCTTCTGAATCTTGAGTGTACAGAGATACTTTGGGGATCAGGGCCCCACTTTAGGAAGTCAGGATTCTGCAGATCTGCAATGGGGCCCATGAAATGACATCTTTAACTAGTTCCCTGGTGGTGCTAACCTTGCTTCCCCAGATCTTTTTTCAGTAGGCTGGGCTCCATACCAGACTCAGCACTCCTGAGACCTCTGACTAGTGGGAGCAGTTGGGGTAGAAAGTTCTAGGAGAGGCTCTCTGGGTGGATTCCTGGAAGAGGGGGAGGGTTGTCCCGGAATGGGCATGGCCAGGTACAAGTGTTTAGGGGTGGGGGCAGCTATCATGTGGTCCATCAGAGCTGTCTGAAGGACCCACCCTCAGAATTCTTCCCAAACTATCCTGAGTCCCCAGATCCTCGCCTACCATGTCTGCTGGGCCATGTGGAATAACAAGGAAAAGCCACAGTGTGATGGCCTATGTGCAGGTGAGTGGAGACTTCATCCCTAAGAGACAGAAATTGAAGGTGTTTAGATTACCGCTTTGTTTGAGAATGAACGCATGCAATGGAGGACAGATTAGCAATTTGTGTTGGGAAAATAAGAAAAATGATGTTATAAGTGCACATCTGATGATATACAATGGAAGTAATGATATATCTTCAGTAGTAAAACAGATTATAACTGAATTCACAGATCAGAATTTTTGTTGTTATTTGTCTGTGTGTCCCTGTACGTGTAATTGTGCATATGTTTTATGAACTGTGGTGACAGAATGTTGTCCCCTAGCCCCACTTAAGGTACTTGTATTTTCTCACTTCTCCAAAGTACACTTATTGAGGTACAATTTTTACAAATATCTATCTAGTTTTTAAATATTCTGAGAGGTTTGATTTTTTTGAACATGTTATCCCAAATAAGTATATGATACTACACATACCACTGTAATTTAATTTTTTAAGACCTTTTTAGGAGCACTTTTCAGCTCATGGCAAAGTTGAGAGTAAAACCTTTCCAAAGTGAATCTTTCCAAAGTAAAGTGAGCCAAAATAAGTCTTCCCAAAATGAGACAGAATTTTGCATGTCCTAATGCACTAAGGAACAATGGGGAAGTAGCTTTCCTGGAGCCTAGTAGCCAATCCATCACCTGGGCAAAGACACAGCGCTGATTTAGATGCCATTTGTGGCAAAGTAGGACAAGGATAAACTCCCTGGTATGTTTTGCCCTCTTTTGTCTCTGCCAGAATCTCCCTGTGCCTGTCCCTGCCCAGAGGAATGTGGGCTGGGGAGTATTCCTGTGTCCACCGCAGAGCAGGTGACAGGAGAACAATGGGTCAAACAAATTACAAGCAAATGAGGAGCAAAGATTCTGAGACAGAAAAACCGCTGCCCATTATACCTTCTAGGAAGGCAACTTGGGCAGGATAGAAGGACAACCCACAAGAGCTCTCTCCAATATGGTCCATCTCTAACCCATGGAAGGATGTGCACATCCCCTGTTCCTGGTAAATCCTGGGACTAAGTTACTTCCCACTACTCAAGTTACAGTCTGCCTCTTGCCTTATAGATGTCTCAGGAAAGGTGTAAACCATTGCCATATTCCCCTAATATACCCAGGGTTCTGTTTCTTCCTTCACCATGAAATAACACATTGAGGGCTCCCCAAAGAGTTGAACCACGAAGGTTACAATGACTAGTCACAATGAAAGGAAATATAATTTTTATAAATCGCTTCCTTCAGAAATGAAATCACTACCCCAAGAGATATTTGCACCATCACTAACTGCAGCATTACTCACAATAAGCAAAACATGGAAACAACTTAAGTGTCCATGACCAGTTGAATAAAGGTACACACACACACAGAGTAATACTATTCAGACATAAAAAGGAAATCCTGATGTTTGCGACAACATGGGTGGACCCTGAGGGTATTATGCTAAGTGAAATAACTCAGAGAAAGATACAGACCATGTGGGGTATCACTTATATGCAGAATCTACAAAACCAAACTCAGAAACAGAGATCTCATTTATGGTTGCCAAAACAAGTGATAAGATAAATAAGTTCAAGGGATGTAATGTACAACATGGTGACTGTAGTTAACAATACTGTACATATTCCTTCCTTATCTTTGGTTTTACTTTTCCTGGCTTCCCTTCCACACTTCAAGTAAAAGTCCAAAAATGTTAAATGAAAAATTTGAGAAATAAACAATTTAATAGATATTTTAAGAGACTATATTCACATGACAGTATATTGATATAATTGTTCTCTTTTATTATTAGTTATTGTTGTTAATACCTTTCACTGTACCAGTTTTGTAAATTAAACTTTGTTACAAATATGTATGTGCAGGAAAAACTGTAATATATGTATAATATCCATGGCTTCAGGCATCCATTGGGGGTACTGGAATATATCCCCTGCTGATAAGGGGAGAAAACTGTATTGTATATTTGAAAGTTGCTAAGAAAGTAGATCTTAAAAGTTCTCATCGAAAGGAAAAACACCATAACTATTAATAGGAGAGGTGACTGATGTTAACTAAACTTACTGTGGTAATCATTTCACAACATATAGAGCTATCAAATCAGTATGCTATGTATCTTATACTTATTCAATGTTATATGTCAGTTAAAGCTCAATAAACCTTAGTAAAATTTAAAAATAAATAAAATGATCAAAAGATAATAATTAAAAATAGCTCCCTTCAGATAACTTCATCACATATAAAGTCAAAGAAAAAATAATTTAAGAAAATAACTGTACATTTCATTGTCTCCAGATATGAGCACTATTAATCAAGGGGTATTTTTAATTCAGGGGCTTCTCCTAGACAAAAGAGAGGAAATTGGGATCTAGAATACCAAGATTTTATTGAAGGACAATTTACAAGCACATTTATCCATAAATATTGGTGTTAAATTTTAAATTATAATCAAATGTAACAAAAATCAATTAATTTATGGTAAACATATTTTTCCAGTAACGCATGAGTACCTTCATCCTTTAAATACTTTAAAATTTTTGCATTTACAAAGTGGAGTAAAATGCATTTCCATGTACCCTTAAAACAACTCCAAAATCTGTCAACCTTTTTTCAGTCTCTTATCAACTATAACAAAATCCCTCCTTTGGGTAAGGCAGGAAACGGAAACACCACTTTAAACATAGGAGATTGTTCATAAGAGGTTTGACAATCAAATTCGCAAACTCATCATAGAAAAAGTGCTACATAGTTCATTGCTGAATATCACTACAGTCACTTTCAAAACTCCCTTTGGGAAGCTATGCACTAATGCCAATGCCTAGTCCACTCTTCAAAGCAATTTTGGAACTCTTTTTCTGGAATGGCCATTAGAGTTGTCATCATATGACCCTTGATGTCTTGAATGTCATCAAAATGTCTTCCTTTCAATATTTCCTTTATCTTCAGGTTAAAAAAAGTCATTAAGGTCCAGGTCAGAGGAGTAGAAAAGGTATTCCAATACAATTATTTGTTTACTGACTAAAAACTCACAGATAATGCTGTGTGAGCTGGTGCATTTTCGTGACACAAGAGCTTTGAGTTGTTGGTAAAAAATTCAGATCATCTCCATCTAACCTTTTCACACAACCTTTTCAGCACTTGCAAAGAATAAACTTAGTTGACTGTCCAGTTGGTACAAATTCATAATGAAAAGATATCAAAAAAGATTAGAAACACTGTTTTGACTCTTGATTTGGACTGACAGAAATTTTTGGTTGTGGAGAATTTGCTGACTTCCATTGTGCACTTTGATGCTTTGTTTCAGGGTCATATTGGTACACCCATGTTTCATCACCAGTGGTAACATGACCCAAAACATTGTCTTGCCACTCTAAAAGGTCTTGGCAAACTTTGACTCTTCTTTGGTTTTGTTCATCGGTGAGCTCCTTCGGGATTATTTCTGCACTCACCTTTCTCATGCCAAGATTTTCAGTTAAGATTTTTCTGTTTCTCTAATGATGTTTACTTGCTCTGCTATGCTTCTCAGTCAGCCATCAATTCTGACATACAATTCAACAAATCTTTGCAATGTTTTCATCAACAGTTCTGCTTGTTACTGGCCACCTGGACCTCTCTTCATCAGTAATGCTTTCTCTCCCTTCTGAAATCATTTATTCCATTTATACACTACTGTTTTCTTCATAGCATTATTCCTGTAAACTTGCACTAACATGTCCCTGATTTCACTTCCACTCTTGCCAAGTTTAAAAAGAAATTTAGAAGGAGGGTAGGCAACATGGCGATGAGAGAGGGGATCCCTGAAACCTCTCCTGGAAAATACAACTGAACTGCCAGGACCCAATGCAGGAAACCCTGAGTTGCACAGTCTCAGCTAAGAGATCAACGTATCACAGGAAAATGCCTAAAGGTCAGAGAAGGGGGCAAGAAGGATAGGAGGAACCAAGTAGAATGAGGAGATGCAAATTAGGATCATGAAGAAGCTAGGAAGGAGACAGGTGATGCTGGCTGAGAAGCAACACAAGGGAGAGGCCACATGGCGACAATGGAGGTGAGAGCAGCTGAAATCCAGTGAGACTATGGGTGAATTGGACCAAGCAGCAGCATATTAGGCCCCAGTAGAGTGCCCTGGGTCATCAGACTGAACAAAGCATCTGAACTGTCCTAAACATGAATAGGGACCCCAGATGCAGCGTTTGCAGTTCAGGGCACTTGAAACTGAGAACAGCTGCTGTGGAAACAGAGAAATGCTGAAATATGGTCCTGTGTTTTAAACACAGGCTGAGGAGAAGGCAGAAAGGCTAAGTTGGTGGTAAACACTCAGCCCAATCAAAGTGAGTGCAGGCCGCTACCAGCTTGCATACCATAACACTCCCCACTTCTATCTTCTCTAAAGAACCAAGAACCACAGAAAGCAAAGTGACTGCAAACCTCCCTACCCACAAGCCCAGATGGAGGCTGGAGATATGGCTTAGTCACCTCTCCTTACCTCTCTGCCAAAGCTTGATTTGACCCCTCCCAACACCACCTCATGTCTTCTCTACAGCACCACACTACAGCGATACCAAATGGGAAGAGAGAGACAGAGCTCTGTGTCTGCCATGGAAAAAGCCCTAATGCCCAGAAAAAGAAATTCTTCAAACACTTCAAACAATATGAGTACCTTAAGATTCAAAGCAGCTCAAAAGAAAATTAAAAATATCCAGGAAAAGGTATGTTAGATCTGAAATCGTATGATGTAACACAAGGCTGCAGTTCTAACTCTCAGAGGATTGAAATAACATTGGCACAGCACCCTGACTGAGATGAATAACCTCAGAAAAGAATCCCATGAACAAAAAGAACACCCCCCGCCATCTTTTATTTATTTACTTACTTACTTATTTATTGGGTAGTATTCATTCATTCATTCATTCATTCATTCATTTGGTAGTTCCCTGGCTGGAAATCGAACTCAGGCTGCAGTGTTGAAAGCACCAAAGCCGAGCCACTGTACCACCAGGGAACCCCCGCCCCCAACCAAAGGAATATTTTAACAAAATATTAGAAAAATTTAACAAAATATAGAAAATATAAGAAAGAATCAGATGGAAATTTGAGAGATAAACAATGCAATAAAAGAACTGAAAAATAAACTAACTTCAACAGGAAACAGGGCCAACCACATGGAGTAAAGAATTAGTGATATTGAACACAGGAACATGGAAATAAAACAGAAAGAAGATAGGGACTTCATAATCAAAAGAAGTGAAAGAGGAGTTCCCTGCTGGTGTAGTGGCTTAAGGCTTCGGCTCTGTCAACGCTGCAGCCTGGGTTCAGTTCCCAGACAGGGAACTATCCACGTTAAAAAACAAAAACAAAAACAAAAAAAACAAAAACAAAAAAAAAAAACACAACTGAAAGAACTTTACAAGAATTATTTGACTCCATTAGAAAAAAATATTATAGAGTAAGTCTAGAAGAAGGTGGGGGAAAAAACTCTACAGAGAGCATACGCAAACAAATAGCTGACAAGAATTTTCCAAACCTATGTAAAGATCTGGAGCCCCAAATTCAGGAAAAAAACAGGTCCCCTACCTATCTGAATCCTATCATACCAGATCTTCTCCAAGACACATTATAATGAAGATGTGAAAAATAAATGACAAAGAGATAAATCTAAAGGCATGTGGCGGGCAGGGAGAACTACAACCTTTAAAAGAAAATCCATCAATCAGGTTGTCATTAGACTTCACAGCAGAAACTCTACAAGCCAGGAGAAAGTAGAATCAAATATTCAAAACTTCAAAAGAGAGAAACTTCCAGCCAAGAATAAATTATCCAGCAAAATTATCCTTCAGATATGAAGGAGAAATAAAGACCTTCTCAGACATACAAAAGCTGAGGAAATTCTCTAGCATGAGGCCGGAATTTCATGAAATAACAAAGGAGGCTCTTTGATTTGAAAAATAAAAATGAAAATGGGAAAATGTTGGGACAACTAAAAATAAAATAAGGGAGGAAGTAATGGCCAAAGGAAATCCTCATGTATCAATTATCACTCTAAATGTAAATGGACTGAACTCGCCAGTTAAAAAGGCACAGAGTAGCAGGCTGAATTAAAAAGCAAAACTCTTCCATATGTTGTACCCAAGAGACACACCTCAGGCATAAAGACAAACACAGACTCAGAGTGAAAGGCTGGCAAACAATACTCCAAGCAAATGACATCCAAAGAAAAGCAGGAGTTGCCATACTGATATCTGACAAAACAGACTGTAGGATAAAAAAGATAACAAGAGACAAAGATGAACATTTCATAGTGATAAAATGGACAATACAAAAAGAAGACATGACACTTCATTAATATATATGCCCCCAATCAGGAAACACCAAAATATACAAAGCAACTATTAATAGATCTGAAAGAAGAAAGTGAAAAATACACAATTATAGTAGGGAAACTAAACATCCCCTTAACAGCCATGGACAAAATAGCCAAACAAAAAATAAACAAGAAAATATCAGAGGGTTCCCTTATGGTGTAGTGGCTAGGCTTCGGCACTCTCAATGGGTTTGATTCCCAGCCAGGGAACCACGCCCCCCCAAAAAAAAACTATATACATATATCAGCTTTAAATAATACATTACAGCAAGTGGACATAAAAGACATTCACAGGACACTTCATCCAATAATAAAACATTATACCTTCTTTTCTAGTGCATATGAAACATTCTCAAGGACAGAACACATACTGGGATGCAAAAATAGCCTCAGAAAATTCAAGAAGATTGAAATTGTACCAAGTGTATTCTCAGATCACAAAGTGTTGAAATTGGAGATAAACTGCAAAAAGAAAGCAGAAAAAAAAAAATCACATACACATCTTACTAAAAAAAATGGATCAAAATAAATAAGAGATTAAAAATACATAGAAACTATTAACAATGAAATTACAACATATCAAAATTATTGGGATGCAGCTAAAGCAGTAATAAGAGTGAAATTTGTATCATTACAGGTCTATCTTAAGAAACAAGAAAAATCACAAGTAAACATTCTAACATCTTAAAGAACTAGAAAAAGAACAGAAAAATGCAAAAAAATCAGCAGAAGAAATAAAAATTGAGCAGAGCTAAATGAAATTGAGACCAAAAAGGCAACAGAAAAAGTTAAAGCAACAAAGAGCTGGTTCTTTGAAAAAAAAAAAAAAATCAATAAAAGTAACAAACCCCTAACTAAGCTAACCAAAGGATGAAAAGAGAGGACATAAACAGTCAAAATTAGAAATGAAAGGGGAGAAATTCCAATTAATACCATACAAATACAAAGATTATAAGAAAATATTATGAAGGGCTTTATTCCACCAAATTTAAAAACCTAGAAGAAATGGACAGGTTTCTAGAAACATAGTTTATCTACTCTGACCCAAAAACTGTATAATCTACATAAACCAATCAATGGTAAAGAAATGAAACTAATCATCCAAAATTTCCCCAAAAGGCAGAAGCCCCAGAGGGTCTCACCAACAAATTTTATAAGAAGAATTAACACCTATTCTCCTCAGACTCTTCCAAAAATTGAAGAGGAGGTAATAATTCCCAATTCATTCTACAAGGCCAACATTACCATAATATCAAAGCCTGGTAAGGACAACACAAAAAAAGAAAACTATAGACCAATATCTCTGATGAACCCAGATGCAAAAATTCTTAACAAAATATTAGCAAACAGAATACAACAAAGCATCAAAAAGATTATACACCACAATCAAGTGGGATTGATCCAAGGAGCACAAGGATAGGTCAGCATAAGCGAATCAGTCAATGTGATACACCACATAAACAAAATAAAAGATAAAAACCATATGATCTTATCAATTGATGCAGTAAAAGCATTTGACAAGATATGACATCCATTTATACTAAGAACAATGAATAAAATGGGAATAGAAGGAAAGTACCTCAATATAATTAAAGGGCATATATGACAAACCCTCAGTTATTATCACACTGAATGGGGAAAAGCTGCAGCCCATTCCCCTAAAATCAGGAACAAGACAGGGAAGCCCCCTGGTCACCACTGCTATTCAATATAGTATTGGAAATTCTAGCCAGAGCAATCACACATGAGAAATAGAAGGCATCCAAATTGGGAGAGAGGTCATACTGTCACTATTTGCAGATGACACCTTTATAGAGAAAAGTCCGAAGACTCTACCAGAAAACTATCAAAAACAAACAAATATAGTAAAGTTGCAGGACACAAAATCAATTATACAATAATCAACTGCATTTCTGCATACAAATAACAAGTCTTCAGAAAAGGAAATGAGAGAATCAATACCTTCTGTGATAGCAACAATAATAATAAAATACCTGGGAATTAACCTAACAGAGAACATGAGGGACTTATACATGGAAAACTGTAAGATACTTTTGAAAAAAACTGAAGAAGACACAATAATTTTGTCCTTATATTTATGACTATTCATGAACTCAACTAAGTTTTATTTACCATCTCCTTGGTGCCTGGCACTAGCAACAGAGCACAGAACAAGTCCAATTTCGTGCATATGTGGGACAGACACACTTATCAGGAGACAGACCATTAACATGTAAACCAATGAATGAACAGATGGGTGATTGGGGCCTCTGGCCACCAAAAATATCTGAGTGCAGGGAACCCTATGCAGGGAAATTAAAACAGCGTGATGGAATGTGGTCTGATCTGGTGGGCTGGAAAGTCACTCAAAGCTGGGAATGAGAGGACAGCCAGCTCAAAGTTCGTGAGGCAGAATGTACCTACATGTTTAAGGAACAGTGAGGAGATCCCTGTGCCTGCAGCTGTGCCAGTGAGGAGGAGAGAGGCCAATAACCTATCTGAGGTCACAGAGCCAGCGGCAGTCAGGCCTTTTTCTTTTCTTCCCTGGCCCAGGCCCTTCTCCCCAGTAACCACGCTGCTTTGCTCCCTCCATACAAACTCCTCCATCCTGTTGGCCCCAAGGAGTCCCCAGGGCTTTGGGGACCACAGCCCTGGCAACCCTTTAGGCCCCTCTGTGCTCTGCCTCCTGCTGGCTGCTGCCTGGTGCCTGCACTGGGGAATGAGGAGGCTGAGGATGCCCCACTCTGGGGAGCGGGTAAGCCAGCAGGGTGGACAGAGGGGGAGGGAA
Organism: Lyroderma lyra; assembly: GCA_004026885.1. Taxonomy (NCBI): domain Eukaryota; kingdom Metazoa; phylum Chordata; class Mammalia; order Chiroptera; family Megadermatidae; genus Lyroderma; species Lyroderma lyra. Next base: position 65,369 of record PVJL010004808.1, read on the forward strand.
GAGTTGAGGAAGGTGGCCAGAGACCCCAATCACCCATCTGTGGCTGACACTGTGGAAGATGCAGTTGGCCTCCAACTCTAATCCCCAGGACATGCTGCCTCTATGGCTCCTGAGGCACTGACTCATCTTGGTGAGTCCTTCATCAACTGAGGACCCTGGACTTTGTTTTTGAGGTTGGGGCGGGGTGGCGGGGGGGAGGTGAGACTGGCATGGGGAGCCATGGGAGAGCTGTGAGCAGGGAAGGGGTGGGTCAGCCTAGATGCAGGAAGACCCCTTTGGGACCATGAAAGGGACAGAGTAAAAGAGAAACTGGTGGCCAAGGAAGAGGTTCAGCGAGGACCCAGGGAGAGAGAACGAGGGTTGAGCTAGCTGGGACAATGGGGATGGAGAGCAGGAAGTAGCCAGGCTTGGGTCAGGGATTAGGGGACAGGGCTGAAGAGAGACAGGCTTGGGAGTCTGGGGGGATGGCACAGATGACCCTTGGTCTGGCCCACTACCCAGTCAGTGGGTAGACAGTGGGGAACCTGGGTGAAGAGAAAGATTAGGGAAAGACAGAAAGACTGTGAACTCAGGGGTGGACCAGGAGTTAAGGACTCCAGGGAAATATGTGAATGTAAGAGTCTATAAGCCAGGAGAGAGTGACCTCCTGGAGTATAGAAAGGGGACGCTTTTGCCAAGCATTCCAGGAGTAAAAAAAGCTCAGGGTGTTCCAGTAACTTGAGCCAACTTGGGATAGGTGTGGGTGGAGGTTTGAACAAATGCCACAAGAAAATCAAGGCCTTAAATATCAGGCAAGAGACCTGAGACTTCCTACTCAGGGCAGCAACAACATGGGAAGCCTGTATGGAGAAAAGACCCTGGGAACAGATGTGGAGGCAGAAAGTAAGTGGGTGGTGACAAAAAAAGAGGGAATTCCCAGTGGGTTCTCCATGGGCCCAGAAGGATCTAACAAAAAACATTTTGCAGTATTCGCTTCTACATAAAGTCTCTCTGACACAGCCTTTTTGCTGGGACTTTCTCCACATTCACTCACTTAATTGAGAAGCTGGCACCATAATTACCCCCATGTGACAGAGGCTGAAACCAAGGCACAGAGAGGTAAATAATTTGCAAAAATTCACATAGCCCACAATTGATAGAACAAAGATTTGACTCTTGGCCTTCTAGTTCCAGCATCTGTGCCTTCTCACCCTTCTGCCTTAGTTTACTTGTCTGTCCAAAAGACTCTAATAAGAGTCCTACCAGAACTGTCTGTCACCACAAAATGAGGAGACATGACTGACTGAAACAAGTTGCTCCCCTCTGGCTGAATGCTATCTGCGGATGCAAATAAATATAAAACACACAAGCTTTATAAACTAAAGTTTTGCATTCTCATTCATATCTGTGTAACTGAAATAATTCAGCAAATGTTAAATAGGTATAAAGCCACAAGTCAATATATTACAATTTGATCATCCACATCCCATCAACTCTTCACTCATCCAGATCTACGTTCCCCTTCTTCCTGTACTACAGTGTATTTGTATCAATCTGTTTATGTATCTTTCCTCTCTTTTTCTCCACTATTGTTCTTTCATGTGTTCCCTCTCTCCTTTTCTCTATTCCTTTCCCTACACCTGTCCCAGGAAACTCTTGAAACCCATTTCATCTTCACTTGCTTTCTGACTGCTCCCCATCACCACATATTTCTGCTTCTTTATCCCGCTAACCCTGTGTCCTCCCTGCTCCCCTTACCTTCTGCCTTTCCTGTTATACCACCTTGGCCACTACTCACTGAAACCCCCAATGCCCTTTCTCTCTCTGCTCTGGCATTCTTACCCCTCCTTTCTATTCCTGCACTCAGCTCTCCCAACTCTTTTTCTCAGGACCAATCTCTCTCTGTCTGTAGTGCCTTGTACTTGTCGCCACTTCTGCTAACCAAGGCCACCTGTCTTTATTCTCTCCACTTCGTTTCTCTGGAGGTCCTCCTTTTCCAGTATATTTTCCTACTTTCTTTCTTCTTTTGCTACTGTACCGACTTACCTTTCACTCTTGCTTTCGCTTTACAAGTCCCTCCCACATCCTCTATTTTGCTGCATCCCCATGGACCCCCTAATATTTTTGCCCTCTCACTTGTCTATTTCTCTCACATTCTCATGATCCCCCTTATACCCTTGTGCTGCCGCTTTCCTGGCCTGCGTTTCGCAGTCACCGCTTCTACAAAGCCATTCCATGCGTTGGGGACATAAGCTGTACTTGTGACACCCCGTATTCTTCCCTGTAAATTCCACCAGACCGCGCCGTGAGCGCTTCCTGGGAATCGGGACTCTTATATTAAATGGGAGGATGGGGGCAGCACAGGTGGGCGGAGGGGGTTCTGCAGAATCCCACTCCAGGGAAGAAACCGATCCTGAATGGGTCGAGGCTGGAGGGTAGAGACGCAAAGGGTTTTGAATCTATCTCTTAAGACTTTAAATGGCGCAGGCTGGGACGGCTCGCCAGTGAACCGTTTAAATCAAGAAAATGAGGCAGGCTGTGTCTAATGGCCCGAAGGTGAGTTGGCCTCAGAAACATTTTAATCGGAAACGATCACGAATTCTCCTTTCCTCAGCGAAGTGGTTAGGGTTTGGGATGCTTCACCCGGACGCCGAGACTTACCGCCGTAGGAGGGACGAGTGTGGGTATTCCTACGTCTGCAGCGACCCCCAGGCTTCATGTGTGTAGGACCGCAGAGTGAGACTGCAAGTTTAAACTAGAATGACCGACAATGAATCTGCTGCGTGACCTTCCCTCCGCGCTAGTCACTTCCGGGGTCTACAAGTTGCTGCGCGTGCGCGCTCCCGGAAACGCAGGTTCGGGGCGGAGCCTACGCGGAGCATTTCAAAGGGTGGGAAAGGGAGGGGCTTGAATAGTGCACAGTCCCGGGAGGAGACTGTGGTAATGTGGGATGCTGCCAGAGGAGGGAGGGGCGGGGCCCGCGGGAGGGTGGGTGGTACTGACGCAGTAGGGGGGCCTGGGCTCCCTTCCTGCTGGCTCGTATTTTTCAGTTTGGTACCTGTATTTTTTTGGTGTCTTGTAAAGCACTGCTGCTCCCTACCTATTCTAAGTTGATGTTTCAAACAGTTTAAGTTAAAACTTAGAGTTGTGTTGCCCACTTATGTCCATAACTAAGATGTCTATGTTTTGATAGATTCAAAACCCGTTTAGATAAAACTTTTATTGCGAAGGGGTGGAGCTAGGCTTCCTGGGAGAGAAACTAGAGGGACTCAGGTTCTCTGGGAAACAGGACCTTGGTGGGGAGTTAATGTGGCGCGATGATTGTACCTAAGAACGTTCCCCTGCTCTTAGAATTTAAGCAATTAAGTACTGCAAGTTGTGCGGGGAATGCAAACTTGAATGTGAAATTCAAAACTACCAGCGTGTTAATAATTCAGGTTGTTGACTGAAAAATAATTAACCACTAGGTCTTTCGTCACCAAAAAGGTTTATTCGGGGGGTAAAGAAAAAAAGGTTTCAACACAGCAGATGCGGCAAGCCACGTGCACATTATGGCCGGCATGCCAAGATGGAGGGGTATTTAAAGGGAAAATGGAAGTTGGAAACACGGGAGTTCTATTACAAAGCAAGTTAGAACTATGGAGCTTTATTATAAAGGAAGAACCAAAGAGATCTTCCTGCAAGGTTTTCCTGTGAAATTCCATAAGCCCTAGCTACTCCCATAGAATGCCCCCTCCCTCCACAATCCCTAGCTTGGTCATATTTCCTTGAAGTTCCAATTCATCTTTATCAGGGTCATCAATCGTCCCTTAAAAAAGAAAAACAACAACTTTAAAAAAAATACAGATTGTGTTGTTCTTTACTTTGTATTCCACGCTGGAGGTGAACAATAAACACAAAAAGTTACAAGGTAACTTTGTGACATAATTTGTCAACGTTTTCTATGAAAATCACATCACAGTTAACAAAAAGTAGGAAGACCATATTTATATAAAAATTCTTTTATATTTTAGCTCAGTTTAATCCTACTTCTGACACTATAAGGTGTGGGTGATAAAGGTGTACTAATTAGAAATACAATTGAATTTGTTTCCACCTAAAGAATACTTTTGCAATATTTCTAGGGGTATTTCATAGGGATGTCTATCATTTTATATGAACACTAAATAAAGTAAAACTAGATTATCAAATATCCAAATGTCTTCTTTGTACCTTCAACAATCTTTAAGGCAATAAGCATAAATTAATATTCACCATTTTCAATAAAAATCCTTTGAACATATACTAACTGTAGAAACTTTCATTGCCAGATACATTTATGATTTCACAATATTTAAACAGTGATAACCTGTTGATGTTCATTACATTTGAATTATCTAACACTTACTAAGGTTACATCATTACTCATAAAAGTTGTATGATTTTATTCCAAAATTAATATTCTGATGATTCCTCAGGGATTGAATTTTGAATAAGAACTTTGCCACACACATTAAATTTATTTAGATTGTTCTTGGTATTTATTTTTGATTCTTTGTTAAATACATTGCCACATTTGTTGTATTTTAAAGTCTTTCTCCAGAATGAATTTGTGATGATTTAGTAAAGGTTCATCCTGTCTAAAGTCCTTCCAAATTAATTACATTTGTAGAGTGTTTTTCTAATATTCATATGTGTAACTGATATTTGTTACCAATGAAGAATGGATAACATTTTCCCATCTTTATTGCACATGTTTATTTTAATAGTTGAAAGGATTTTGTCAAAAAGTGAAAATAAGAACCACTTTGATCTATTTCTTAACTGAATTGTATTTATAATATGTATCCTGTTTTAAATCTCTACCGTTTACTCACATGTAACTGAAAGCCAACCCTATACTATTATCAAATCATTCTATGCATTTGTTTATTGCATAGTTTCTTTTAAAAAAAACTACAGTGTCAGTGATAGATTTGGAGATTATTAGAAGGTATATTAGATAGGTTATGCTGTATGATGTGTCAGCTGGATAATAACATCATCCAGGTAATTTGTCACCAAGAGGATTTATTCAGGAAAAGTAAAACAAAAAAAGAAAAGCCTCAGAACATGTGTTCCTGGCCAGCCATGTGCATGCTCTTCCTGGGTTCCAAGATGGAGGATATATGAGGTCTGACATATAAGTTCGAAAATTCATTCTCCAAAAAGTGCTACATATTTCATTGCTGAATATCACTATGGTCACCTTTGAAGTAATGCCCTTGAGAAGCTATGCACCAATGTCAGCACCTAGTCCACTCTTCAAAGCAATTTTGGAAGTCTTTTTCTGGAATGACCATCAGAGTTGTTGTCGTACCCAAATCTGACAATTAAGTTCATGAACTTGCCATTGTGTGCTTATGTTGGCAGCACTGTACAAACTTTGGCAAGGTTATGACACCTTAATGAGTTCTGCTCATTACTGGCAGCTCTGACCTCTCTTCATCAGTGACCTTTTCTCTCCCTTCAGGAAAATGTTTAATCCATTTGTATACTGCCATTTTCTTCATGGCATTATCTCCATAAACTTGGACTAACATGTCCCTGATTTTACATCCACTCTTGCCAAGTTTAACAAGAAACTTAATATATTTCTTTGATCAAATTCAAGCTCCAAAATTCTTGTAATGGCACACAAAAACATGCAACAACGATAATGAATGCCACTCAACAAGACGCCATCACACATCAAAATGAACACAGTTATGAGACAAATTTACCAAGGTTATGAAACCATACTGAGTTGTTTGTACAGTGCTACCAACGTAAGTGCACAGTTGCAAGTTCATGAACTTAAATTATCTGACCTCATATATACCTCCCAGCTTGACCAGATTTCTGAAAATCCCAGTTCCACTTCATCATTCTTCACTTTTGATCAAGATCTTTCTTCAAAAGCATCATTTATTAACAGTCAGATCTTCAGTCTTCACCATTTTGTCCCTTGATGTCAGAAAGGACCTCTTCTGGGTATCACTTTTTGTATCAGAGGGAAAGTGGACATATTGGAAGCAGCTCATGTCCAGGGTTAAGAGGTAGTAGGTGCCGAGCATTTTTATTTAAGTATGCACTATCTGTGAACCATGAGAAATCAGCTTTACCTACAGGAGTCTTCTGCAAATCATCAGGAGGAGTCAGGAGCTGATCCATCAGTTTCAGGCAGTCTCGAAGTGCTTTTTCAGTCTCAGAAGGGAGAACACTAGCTGCATTAAGATTATTAGAATGAGAAGACGTTATATGGTAAGTGTTTAATGAAAAAATTTCATAAGAAATTAGGTACTAGCTGAAAGATCCTAAGTGTAATGAGAGTTCTACTGCATGTGGAACAGAAATGGTTAGGGGGAATCCCACAATTTTCTCTGTGGCCTTAAGCAAGAGGGAAGTAGCAGCAATGGCCCTTAGGCAAAAGGGGTATCCCTGAGCCACAGAGTCCAGTTGTTGGCTGTAGTAGCCTAGGGGTTTTATAATGATCTCAATGTTTTTGAGTGAATGCTCCAAGGGCATTCCCTTTCTTTTCATGTACAAAGAGGAAAAAGGGAATCTGATAGTGAGGATGCCCAAGGGAAAGTAGGTTTATTAAACTCTCCTTTAAGGCTTTACAGGGTATTTCATCCTGTTCTTTGCATGAGATTAGGTCAGGACTGTCATTCTTTACTAAGACATGCAGAGATTCTGCCATAAGAGAGATTTGGGGTCCAATTTTGTCAGTAGCTTACTACCCCAAGAAAATCTCACAGTTGACACTTAGTTTTGAGCCTTGGAAACTTAGGACACATGAAGCCTATCTGGATCCATGCATAGTCCGTGTTCTGATATCAGAAGTCCCAAATACCAGACCTGACTGGGCAAATTGCAATTTTTCTTCTGGAAAATTGTCTCTTTAAGGCCAAAATTTCCAACAGATGGATACTGTCTTCCTGTGAGGAAAGCTAAGATGAAAAGCAAAGAAGTAAATCATCCGCATATTGCAACAGGGTGAAATCTTTAGGGAAAATTATGTCATCCAAATCAGTCTTCAGGTTCTATGAGAAATAAGGACTTTTAGTAAACCCCTGAGGCATTCCTGTCCAGGTATCTTGCTTTTATTCCCAAGTAAAGGTAAAAAGGTATTGGCTAGTTTTATCAACTGGAATGATAAAGAAGGCATTGCATAAATAAATCAATTACTGTAAATAATTTACTTCCAGTTGGTATGAATGCTAGCAAAGTATGAGGATCAGGAACTATCGGGTGCCAAGGGATCACAATGTGATGCCATCAAGCTCTAATATTATTTCTCTTTTTTGAGAAAAGTATATTTCAGCAAGATATTTTTCTAAGAAGTTACCTAATAAGTGGGCAGGAGTAGAAGAACTAGGAAGAAAATGATGTTCACCTTTTAAAGGACCTAAAGAGAAGGGAATATGTTTAGATATGTAAACCTGTTGGGGTTTACTTGAAATTCCCACTGTTTTATATGTTTCATTACTCTGAGCCAGGGGCTGTTTTATGACAGTGGGGTTAAGCACTGAGATTATAGAGCCAATTTCAATAAGAATAGAAATAGTTTTCTTCCTAATTTGGAGAGAAGTTTCTCCAAACTGATTAAGAGAAAGGATTGAAAGAATTCCCTTTAATCCCCCAGAGCCCCATCATTGGTGATTAGGAGAACCTGAAACAGGTTGATTAGAAGGCTGAGAGTGTCTAAAAGGCTTAACATATGGCAGTCCTTCTTCCAGTGTTCTTGCCTTTTGCAATAACAGCTGGGTTTTGCAGTCTTTCAGTTTTGTATGGGGCCTCTCATTTGCCAAAGCTTGATCAGTAAAAGTCTTGGCAATCTTACATCTATTATAAGTGGTTCATCTAGAGTATTGGCAAGCTCATTTTTCAATTTTACCAAATCTGGGGTGACCCCATCCTGTCCTGGATCTCCTAACCAGGAAGGAAATGTTTTGTTTCAGCCCACTGACAAAGAATTAAAAGTTATTCATGTGTTGTCAACATCCAAAGGAAGACTAGAGTTTTCTTTAAAGACAATCTGAAGTCTACTATAATAGTCCCGAACAGTTTCATCATGTCTTTGTGAGCAAGTCTGAATTTCAATCAATAGACCTTGGGAAAGCCTTAGGAATTGCTTGATGTAATTTTCAAGCAACTTCCCTAGCTTCTTCCCCAAAATTGGAAGTTTACTTTTCTAAGTCTCTCTTAAGAGATGCTTCCATCCAGCAATTCTTATCCAATGTCAAGCCTGTCCCTCACCAAACGACATATTAATTAGCTCATACAAATAAAAAACATAGGTTGGTGAGCCTAAATAGTAACATCAAGTTCCTCAGCAAATTTGTGAGCATCCTCAGTTACTTTAGGAAATTTCTTTACAAAGGCTCTCAATGCCACTTTAGTCCAGGGAACAGAGGAGACCTTGGGTTTGCTAGGGTCCCCAGAGAATTTAATCTTAAATGGAACTGTACTGATAAAATTTAGAGGAAGAAGCAGAAGAGCGTCAGTGGAAAATGGCACTGGGGCAAAGCTGAAGGCAAGAGAACAGTGCAGGAAGAAGTTTGAGATAAAGTATCAGGAGACAATGGAGCAGTGTGAGAAGGGCCAGACAGGGCTGTAAAAGAACAGGTTGCTTCAGGCAACTTCATCTCTCCTTTTGAATTTTTAATAGCCTTCTTTAATTTTAAGACTATCTTGCATAAAGTCAACTTCAGATATATTGTTTCTTTTTGGAAGCCTCCATATACAATTCACAAAAAGCATTCCACACAGCTTCTTCAATTTTAAAATTTTGTTTTTTTGGTTTTGTTTTGGTTTTGGTGGGGTGGGGTCTGTAGTTGCCTGGTTGGGAATCAAGCCCAGGTTGCAGCATTGAAGCCTAGCCACTATACCAACAGGGAACCCCCCAGCTTCTTCAATTTTAGCACTTACTGTTTAATTTGGTTTCAAGAAAATTAAGTTTGAAAATCTCAAAAGTTCCCCAGGTTGGCCATTGATTTTCTAAGTTACTTTTAGGCAGATCTGCCCATTTATTTAGATATGCACATGAAGATTTACCATAGGTTTTAGCCATGTATTCAGTCAGTGTTCCTGGTGAAGGGAGGTCCCAAAGTTAGATAAATAAGACCCTATTTTTTACTACTGCTGGACCCCAAATAATCCACAGTTCAAGTAATCTGTAGGTCATCAGCCTGCCTCACTCTAGAACAGTCAGGTTACTCTTCAGGCTCACTGTAGGCTGATTAGCTCATTCTAGGAAAACAACCAACTTTTCAAGAAGTTTGGTATAACCTGAGTTGCATGGCACTTTTCTCTCTGAGCCAAACCAGCTAGTTTCTACAGAAATAACTTTATCCCCCAGAGGATCTTAGGCAAAAAGACATTTTAGTCTCACTGGACAACATGCTTTCTGAAAATATCAGGGCAACATGCCACACTGAGTACTCACAACAGGTAGATAATTATATAGTTAGAAAAGGCCTTTAAGGGGAGTTCCCTGATGGTGTAGTGGCTTGGGGCTTCGGCGCTGGCGCTGTCGGTGCTGCGGCCTGGGTTCGATTCCCAGCCAGGGAACTACCCACGTACCAAAAAGCAAAAAAAAAAAAAAAAAAAAAAAAAAAAAAAAAAAAAAAAAAAAAAAAAAAAAAAAAAAAAAAAAAAAAAAAAAAAAAAGAAAAAAGGCCTTTAAAACAGCAGTACACTCACATACCACACACACACACACACACACACACACACACACACACACACAAAGAAATCTCTAAACAATTCCTGAATAAAGCCTGGAGACCTTCAGGCACAAAAGCTCTAGCTCAAATCCAGGAAGAGAACTCAACTGATGCCTCTGAAAAGGAGAGTAAACAGGAAACCAAAACAGCTCCATTTTTATAAGGCACCTTGCTTACTCATCCATTCTGATGACATCAGGATTTGTTCATCTCTGAATCCCAGAACAGCCCCCAAAATGTCAACTGGATAATAACATCAACTTGGTAATCTGTCACCTAAAGGATTTATTCAGGAAAAGTAAAAAAGGAAAAAGTACTGAGAGCCCCAGAACCTGTGTACCTGGCCAACCATGTGCATGCTCTGGCCAGGTTCCAAGATGGATAGTACCAAAAAAAAAAATGTATACACATTTTAAGAAAGAAAAATACTACCAGAATTGTAAAACTCAATATATACCAATAACAGAAGATGAATACAAGTCACGTTTTCTGCAATTACAAGAGGTGCTCTAAGTGGTTACCATCAGCATCTAATACAGAGCTAACTTCGCTTAAAATGTGTATACATTTCTTTGGCACCACCCATTAATAAATACTCACACATACGTGCGCGCACACACACACACACACACTCACACACATTAGGGATACAAGAGGTGGAAACTATGAAGTTTACAAACAGAAAGTTTGGACCATAGGGTTCAAAGAACTCAGCTCTGCCCACAGACCTCCTAAGCTGATCAGATTTCTTCAAGTCACAGTTCCACTTCATCAGATGTAATACTGCCAAACACCCGTGTTGGCAAGAAAGAGATTTCAGCATGGACCCGTGTGTTCACAAGCAAATTAATAAGAGGCTGGTGGAACTTTTCCTCATTCAGTGTAGTGGTGGAGAAGCTAATTATAAGTGAAAGTCATGAATCTGTTTTGCTTATGAAAAGTTTTCTTGCTTGTAAAACTTATAAGGAAGCAAAATGAACATATTTGATAGATTCTTCCATACAAAATGGCTCCTACCCCACCATCTTCTCCTTCTCTTCCTTGACTATACTATGATTTAACAATAACCTAGGAGACTGATAGTTTGGGAAACAGAAATTGGGCTTGGGAAACTGGAACTTACCTTAGCCCTTACTGTAACCAGAACAATTGAAACTTATGCTTGACTAATCAATAATAACCACTTGGACAATTGAAGTCTATGCTTGACTGATTAGTAGTGATCACCTAGGTTTCCTTCTACATGTTGCCTAGCAACCTCTCCTACCTATATAGCTCCACCCCCTAATGGTCGGAGCTGCTGCTCTCCCATTGCGAGGCAGCCCTGCAGCTTTCCCAATAAAGCTTGTTACTACTACCTGGTGTTTGGACTCGTTTCTATCAATATTCTCAAGGAAAAAAATATTTCTTCAATCACAGAAAGTAATATTATTAAAAACTTGAAATTTACTACAAAAATTTGAAAAGTGCAGGAAGTATTTTGACATAGTGAATTAAACTCTATCACAAAAACAGAAACTATACATGTTTTAAGCACACATGGAATTGATATGGCCCAAATAAAGGAGCCCCCCACTCTCTCAATAGACTTCGTTTTCCTAGTTCTTCAGGTTTCAGTTTTATAGAGAAATATTGCCACCCAACATGGCAGATAGCCTAGTCTGGGACTCCTCCCCCTCCTCCCCCCACCAGAGTCACTTCCTGGTTTTTCTTCTCCCTGGGCTCCTGTTCCTGTGCACCGGAAACTGATGATTATTATGGAAATGCTTTGCTATAAATTTCCCCACCCTGCCTTTGTTCAGGGCTCAGACTTTGGAAACAACTCCTCTGAGCCCAGCAGTGTAAAATAAACAACCTGAACTTGCAAGTGCTCCGAGTGCCACTTGGTCTTTCGAACAGGTGAACAGGTAGAGCCTTTCTGCTACAGTTTCACCTCTTTCCTAGTCTATAATCCTAATCATCTTCTTGATCAACTTTCCTTGGCTTTTAACTTTGAAAATAAATAGACTGTCCCTAGCCTGAATTATAAGAACACCCATATATCCTTCCATAAGATAATTACCCTGAAACTTGTAATTCATGTCCACCATGTAACCACCCAATGACAGGGGCATTGTGGCATGTATCCTGGCCCAATGCTTTTAAAACTATTAACTGAATTAATTTCCCTCATCTAGGGGCTATCAGGATACAAGTGATAAACCAGCAAAGTTTCCAGCCTATCCTGACTGAAATTATCAACGCAGTCGCCCAAACAGATCTTGAGACCCCTTCCTCCTTTAGAGCAGATAGGGTAAGAGCACCATGGATCCCCAATAGGTAGAAACAATGATCACCTTCAGCAGAAAACAGATACAGAAGATGAGACCTCCAGTCCCCTCAACTTCCCATAGAGTTTCATGGGAATCATGTCTCTCAGGAGAAAAGTGAGGAAGGCAGACAGAATCGGGGGAATCTTGGGATGCCTCCCATGGGACTTGCCCTGTTGGAGGAGTCACCACCCTGATACCACCCTTTCACTGGTAATCTCTGCCCCAGGCTAGGCAGCCACAGGAGGATGTTCCAGGCAAATACAAGGAAGTTATAGGGCACAAGAACCCCACCAGTTAAAGCCAGTTCTGAATGCATGGTAAGGGTTACGACAACCTTCATTTCACCTAACTCTCATTATACCATCATTATAATATCATACATATGCCTGGAAGTTTATTAATATCATTATTACAGACTGAATTCTGGGGAAGAACACGCGCAGTTGGAAGGAGTGATGTAATAGGGCTCATGTCAATCAAAATAGTCAATCAAAAGGCCCCACACCCAGATAGGCATAACGCCTTACAACTAAAGAAAATAAAACTACCAAAGCCTCATTAATTGGTGTTCTTGAGCTATTTTCCTGCTTGAGCATGCTCCTATCTTTAGGAGTGTACTTTCCCCTTGGTATATGAGGCCCTTGAGCCTTTCTGCTTGGGCCTACTCCTATCTCTTTGCAGTGTTCATTTCCTTTTAATAAACTATCTCTTTGTTTCACCTTATTTTTCTTTTAATAAACTATTTCTTGGTTTCACCGCTACATTTTTATGTGTGTCTTGTTCAATGGTTTGCTCAAGATACCAAGAACCTAGATACCGTGCCAGGAAGGATCCATTCTCCAGTAACAGAACTGCAGGTGTAGAGAAATATTGCCTCCCAACATGGCCTACAGCCTAGTCCAGAACCCCCAATCTGGAGTCACTTCCTGGTTCTTCTCCCTGAGTCCCTGTTCCCATCAACCCTAGTCCTTGCGCAGAAAACTGATTATTATTATGGAAATGTTATGCTAAAAGTTTCCCCACCCTGCCTTTGTTTGGGGCTCAGACTTTGGAAACAACTCTGAGCCTGCTGGCGTAAAATAAACAACCTGAACTTGCAGGAGTGACACTTGGTCTTTTTGACAGGTGAATGGTGATGGATTCAGCACAAAATGGCTCATGATCCTCCATCTTATTTAGTGGCCCTCTCCTTCTCTTTACCTTACAATGATTCAGCTTAGCTTGGGAAACTGAAACTCACCCTAGCCCGGGAAATTGAAACTTATCCCTGACCAATCAGAAGTAGACACCTATACTTCCCTCTGCATTTTGCCGGCCAAACCCTCCTACCTATATAACTGCCCTCCAAAAGTCGGAGCTGCTGTTCTCACATTGAGAGACAGCCCAGCAGTTTGCTTAATAAAGCTTGTCACTACCGCCTGATGTTTCGGCTCTTTTCTATCATTTTGGGGCTGAAAGCTGGTTAGAGAGCGCTGGGACTTGGACGATCCCCTGACATAGGGTTGATTGGCCCTCCCAGTCTTCCCTTCTCGAACCCTGCCAAACCGGGTGCATCATAATTTCTCTCACCTTGCCAGTTGCCCAGAGTCTTGGTCCTGGCCCTCTTGACCCTCTCTCCTTCCTACATCATTATTTCCAGGGTGAGTATTATAGGCAAACCACTACTCTACTTTGGGCCTCCTGTCTACTATCATTCTACGATCATCCAGGAGCCTGGCCGGGAGGTCCCTTCATTTTGGGTGTCCTCTTTCCTGGTGACAATTGGGGGAGACAGATCACTCCTATGCTCTCGCTGGAGGAATCTAGAAGGCAACAAGGATGCTCTTGGCCTCTCTTTTCCTCACTGGTTGCCTAATTATACTCATCCTCTATGCCCAATGGGCTCCTCATATTCTAAACCCCCTTGTTACCAGAAAATGGGGTGTCCTTGTTGACATGATGTCCAGGTTCTTGGTATCTCGAGCAAAGAATTGAATGAGAAACACACAAAAGTAGTGGTGAACTAAAAAGATAGTTTATTGAGGGGAAAGTACACTCCAAAGAGGTAGGAGCAGGCTTGAGCAAAGAAAGTGGCTCAGGAGCCCCAATGAATGAGACTTTGGGGCTTTTATAAGTCTTCAGGGGAGATACCTCTCGGTGTGGGGTCTCTTGATTGACAAATTTGATTGACAAGGTGTCTGCCTTCAGACTGCGCATGCCCTTTCCCAGAGTTCAGTCTCTTATAATATTAATGAACTTCTGGGCATATGTATAATATTAAAATGATGGTATAATGAGGTTCAGGTGAAATGAAGGTTGTTGTAACTCACTGCACAGGTGTTAGAAATGGGCCCAAATTGGTGGGCTTCTTGGGCCCTCTGATTTCCCTGTCCCTGTCTGAAACCTCCTCCTAGGCTGGGGCAGGGATTACTTGTGAAAGGGTGGTATCTAGACATAACAATTCCAGCAGGCAGTCTCATGGGGGAGGTCGAGATTTCCCTATTCTATCTACCTTCCTCACATCCTCTTGAGAGGCATGATCCCCACAAATCTCCATGGGAAGCTGAGGGGGTGGAGGTTTCATCTTCTGTATCTGCTTCCTGCTGAAAATGGTTGTTGTCCCTACCTATTGGGGATCCACGGAGCTCTCACCCTATCTGATATAAAGGGGAAGGGGTCTCGAGATCCGCCATGTTGACTCCTTTGGTTGAGATGGACTGGAAGCCTTGTTGGGGCACTGCTAGTATCCTGATGGTTTCTAGATTAGGAGAAAATAATTCAGTTAGTACTTTAAAGGCATTGATCAGAGAAATAACTTTTAAAGCCCTTGTCACTAGGTGGTTTCAGGCTAGAAAGTCTGTTGCTCAGGGTGAGGAGCCAGAGAAAATTGGTAAGAAAAGCGATTAAGAAAAGGTGAAACTAAGAGCTAAAGAACAAGGAAAAGGAGTCTTTAGTGAAGTGGGTGGATGGCCCACATCACCTTCAGAACTTGCCACTGGGCTGTCTCCTTGCCAATCTCAGGTCTCTTGGACTGGCAGCTGAGATTAAACCCAAGCGACTGATATTTCTTTGCAACACAGCCTGGCCTCAATATCAGCTCGACAGTCTCAATGGCCTGAAAATGGGACCTTTGATTTCAGTATTCTCATGGATTTAGACAATTTTTGTCATCGCACCGGCAAGGATTCTGAGATTCCTTATGTATAAGCTTTTTTCACCCTTCGTTCTCATCCTTCTCTCTGCCAAAGGGCTCTACCTTCCAGATCCTTCTAGTTCTCAAACCTAAACCCCGGGGTCAACCCGCTCCTGCTCAGTCATTGACTCTACCCCCTCCTGCAGTCCCTTTTGAGCCAGCTGACCATGTAGCCCCCATGCTGAGCGCTCCGCCACCCCCTTACAACCCCCCACAACTTCCAGCCCCTGCACCAGATGCTTGGCTCTTCCCCCTCCTGCTCCCAGCCCATCATCTCAGCCACCCACCCTGCAACCCACCCCACCCCCATCTCTGCCTCATACCTGCTCAAGACACCACTCTACTTCCCATCCCCCTCCCGCTGGACTTTTCCCTTTGCATAAAGTTGCTGGGGCTGAGGGAATTGTTAGCATTCATGTTCCTTTCTCTCTCGTGGAACTTTCCCAAATTGAAAAATGCCTAAGTTCTTTCTCCTCTGCCCCAGAAACCTTCATTAGAGAATTTAGATAGGTCTCTCAGTATTATGACCTTATTTGGCATGCCCCTACTGAGACAGAGAGAGTCTGAACTACCACACAAGTTGCTGACGAAGCCCACGCCCAAATTCCTAATCTCCCCCTTGGGACGATGACTGTCCCTAGACAAGAGCCTCACTGAAATTATCAGGCAGGCCACACTAACAGGGCCTTGTGTGGTCACATGATTTAATACATCCTGCAGGCCTTAGATAAGTTTGTTCACAAGGCTGTTAACTATGATCAATTCTGAGAAGTTACCCAGAGGCCAACTGAAAATCCTGGAAAATTTCTGGAACAACTTTCAATAGCCCTCCAATGGTACACCCATATGGACCCAATTACCCTGCCCCAATCCACGCCAGATATTTGAAAGAAGCTCAAAAACCTTGAGGAAGGTCTGACCACCCCACAGCTAGACCTCCTTAACCTAGCCTTCAAGGTACTTAATAATAGAGAAGAACAGGAAAAACGGGATAAATGGAATAGGTAACAGGCCAAATGGAACAGAGATCAGGCTAAATACCAACTGCTTGCAGATGCTATTCAGCAACGTGCCTCAGGCAGACCAGAGAAGCAGGCTCGACCATCAGGGGCATGTTTTAAATGCTCTAGACCAGGACACTGGGCACGAGCTTGCCCAAATCCTTGGCTGCGACCTGGACCCTGTCCGCGTTGTCACCAAAAGGGAGACTGGGGGATCAACTATCCCACTCGCCATACTGGGAGTAGGCCAGCCCCCTCTACCAGTAAGACCCACCCAGATAATTTACTCCCTGCCTTCTTTCCAGATATTTTGGGACTGGCAGGTGAGGATTGATGGTGCCCTGGGTCTGCGGCCCCTACAGAGATCACTCAATGGGAACCCTGGGTAACGCTTCTGGTCTCAGGTAAGCCGATCTCATTCCTCTTGGGTACAGGGACTACTTATTCCACATTACCTGGGTTTGCTGGACCTACGTTCCCATTTCCTGATATGGGCCAAATGGAGCAGCCATCCCCCCACTTCACTAAAGACTTGTTTTCCTTGTTCTTTAGCTCTAAGTTTCACTTTTTTCCTAGTCCAAAATCTTAATAGCTTTCCTTATCAATTTTCTCTGGCTCTTCACCACAAGCAACAGAGAGCAACAGACTTTCCATCCTGAAACCACCCAGTGACAAGGGCTTTAAAACCTATTTCTCTGATCAGTGCCTTTAAAGTACTAACTAAATTAACTTCCCCTAATCTAGGAACCATCAGGATACTAGTGGTACCGCAACAAGGCTTCCAGCCCATCTCGACAAAGGAGTCAACATGGCAGATCTCAAGACCCCTTCCCTTTTTAGATCAGATAGGGTGAGAGCTCTGTGGATCCCCAATAGTTAGAAACAACGACCATCTTCAGCAGGAAGCAAATACAGAAGATGAGACCTTCAGCCCCTTAGCTTCCCATGGAGATTTGAGGGGATCACATCTCTCAAGGAAATGTGAGGAAGGCAGATAGAATAGGGGGAATCCCAGGACCCGTCCCATGAGACTTGCCCTGCTGGAATAGTCACCGCCTTGATACCACCCTTTCACTAGTAATCCCTGCCCCAGGGTAGGCAGCCACAGGAAGAAGTTCCAGGCAAATACAAGGAAGTTAAGAGGCCCAAGAAGCCCACCAGTTTGAGCCAGTTTGTAATGCCTGTGCAGTGAGAGTTAACAAGAACCTTCATTATACCATCATTGTAATATCATACATATGCCCGGAAGTTCATTAATATCATTATAACAGACTGAACTCTGGGAAAGGGTGTGCGCAGTCAGAAGGCGTTATGTCATAGGCCCCTTGTCAATCAAGAGACTGCACCCAGAGGTATCCCCCCTGAAGACATGGAAGAAAATAAAAGTACCAAAGCCCCGTTGATCAGGGCTCTTGAGCTACTTTCTTTGCTCGAGTCCGCTCCTACCTCTTTGGAGTGTACTTTCTCTTCAATAAACTATCTCTTTCACCACTTTACTTTTTTGTGTCTCTCATTCAATTCTTTGGTTGAGATACCAAGAACCTGAACATCGTGTCAAAAAGGACACCTTATTTTCCAGTAACACTACCACTATTGGCATTTCAGGTAAAATCACCATCCTCATCTTACACCCCCGCTTCTTTGTAGTTTTAATACTGTCCAATTTGAACACCAATTTCTGGTCATTCCTTGATGTCGAGTTCCCTTATTAGGGTGAGACATTTTATCCAAATTTAAAGCCACCATCTCCTTTTCATTCACTCCTGGTTCCACACCCCAGGATCATACACTCCTATTACTTGCTGACTTGGCTCCAGACTCGGCCTCTCTCACCCTCAACAGTTCAACCAACTCCTTCCCACTACCTGCCTCTTCCACTAACCCTCTAGTTTGGGATATTAACAATTCATTCACAGCCACACACCACGCACCTGTCCTGATTTGTCTTCGTGATCCACATCTTTTCCCTAATGTTCCTCAATACCCTATTGCTCAGAGACACCTTCTAGATTTCAAACTATAATTAGCAGACTCCTCAATGCCCACCTACTCTGGCCTGCAAACTCACCCTTCAACACTCCTATCCTTTTGGTCATCAAACCTAATGGCTCATACCATTTAGTACAGGACCTTAGAGCTATTAATCTAGCAGTTTTGTCAATCTATCCCATAGTTCCAAATCCCTACACGCTCTTACCAATATTCCTGCTTCTGCCTCTTTCTTCTTGGTTCTAGACTTAAAAGATACCTTTCCCACTATTCCCCTAAACCCCCAATGCCAGGACCTCTTTGCCTTCACTTGGACTGAACCAGACTCTGGCCATTCACAACAACTCACTTGGATGGTCTTCCTTGGGGGTTTTGGGATAGTCCCCATTTCTTTGGACAAGCATTAGCACATGCTCTCAAAGATATCTCTCTACATCCTAGTTCTCTACTGCAATATGTCAATGATTTATTACTCTGCAGCCCTTCCAAAGAGTCCTCTATTCAACATACTTCTGACTCGCTTAACTTCCTAGGCCAGCGAGGTTATCAGGTGGCACCAGCTAAAGCCCAAATAGCCCTCTCCTCTGTAACTTATCTAGGCACTAGCATCTCTCAGGGAAAGAAGGAGATCACTGAAGAACGCAAGGGGTTACTTGCTTCTCTTCCTGTACCCTCCTGTAAAACTGAGCTTCTCTCATTCCTTGGCATTGCAGGATACCTACACTCCTGGGTACCCAATTTCAGTGTGTTAGGCAACCTGGAGGAACGTCTCAGTCCTCTAACACCTATCTATCTCTATTTTCTAGCCCTCAAGGAAACTCTGCTCTCCTTCCCCATTCTTGCTCTTCCAGACTTCCAACACCCTTTCACCCTGTATGTCACCAAGAAGTCAGGCCTAGCAGTCGGGGTCCTTGGTCAGTTTTGCTCATCACAGGGAGTCTCAGCTTTTGCTCCAGTAGACTATCTGTCTAAACAACTAGATCCCACCGTTCTAGGGGCCCACGGTTGGGCCCCTTGCCTTCAGGCCCTAGCTGCTACCACACTTCTCACCACTGAAAGCCTAAAGCTCACTTTGGGCCATTGAGTAATCATCCAAGCCCCACACAGACTCCAAGATTTAGTCTCTCATAAAGCCACCCTCCTCCTCTCTCCCTCTCACCTGCAATCTTTTCATCTTATGATTGGTTCTTTTCAGGTGTTTCACTAACTTTTTACAGTCCTGGATGTAGGCCTTTGCTAATCAAAAGGTCGCTGAACTCTATATGAATGCTATTCCAGCATCCCGCCAACCTTTGCTTCCCTGATCGACGCCCCATTACAGCAGGAAGTAGCTAGAAGAGCCGAGACCTCCGCCCCTTTTCAATAACAAAAGGCTGGAAATGATGGATTTCAGCACAAAATGGCTCCCGATCCACCATCTTATTTAGTGGTCCTCTCCTCTTCCTTTACCTTTCGATGACTCAGCTTAGCTCGGGAAACCAAAACTCACCCTAGCCCAGGAAATTGAAACCTATCCCTGACCAATCAGAAGTAGACATCTATACTTAACTGCATTTTGCCCGCCAAACCCTCCTACCAATATAACTACCCTCCCAATGGTCGGAGCTGCTGTTCTCCCATTGCGAGACAGCCCAGCATGTCGCTTAATAAATCTTGTCACTACTGCCCGGTGTTTCGGCTTTTTTCTATTAAATGGGTAGAGCCTTCCACAACATTTTGGTTCACTGACTGGGAAGCCCAACCACATTGGCCTTTTGCAGCCACCAGTTTGGACGAGCATGGATGGCAGACAGCAGAAGGAGCCACGGAGGGGAAGGTGCACCCTGCCCACTTAGGCAGTCTCTGAGGCAGCTACCTCTAGTTGATCCCAGTTTCATGATCACCACCGGACTCATCAGAGACTTTACAAAACAGGTTCCAGACCAGGCATCAAATATGGTAAGGCCCCGGGGCTCTACGCAGTTAGGTTGGCCCAAGTGGGCAGAAGGGGAACCCAATCACCTCCCAGGGATTCACAGGAGTCCCAGAGTCAGGAATTTGGTTGGGCAGGAATGTTATAACCTCTGAATAAATGTGTGAGTAAGTGCGGATCGTGGAGGTTTGCATCCATTGATCCATTTTGTGGCTCCACAGCCTTGGCTACAGAGTCCAAGTAGGCCCTAACTTGTGGTTCCATGGCAAAATCATAAGGCATAACAGTGATTTGTCCTCCTGAGGACAATCAGGCCTGAGGATTATATGGGTACACCTTAGCCAAGACGTGCTTCAAAGTCCTATGAGAGACGCGGCCAAGCCAGCACTTGAGAGGTCTCCTTCGGGAGGCACCCCTTCCCTTTGTCTGTCTTGTGACACCAGTCATGGGAAACATGAGGTTAGGACACAGAAAACCCACAGTGTTAGACTACATGTTGAAAAACTTCAGGAAGGGCCTTTCTAGTGACTACTCAGTCCTAGAGTAGGGTTAAGATGACCCGCAGTAATCTCCAGACCCTTTGTGAGCTCAAATGGCCCATGTTTCAGATCAGATGGCCATCAGAAGGAACATTAGACATCCCAACACTCCATCATGTTGGGCAGATCATTACTGAGATGCCAGAACACCCAAACCAATTCCCATATATAGACTCTTGATTAGAAGTCGCCCAGACACTTCCCCCATGGGTGCGGTTCATCTACAATAGTCAGAGATAGGCTAGGGTCTTCGTGGCACAAACCCAACTAGGTAGGAAGCCTCAACCAAATGAGGACACTCCCCAAATCTGTGTGAGTGACCCTGAGGAGGAGCAGATTCTACCTCCACCATACCTCCCATCAAGACCTACGGCCCCAGGAACTCCACCTGTGGACACTCCCCCTCCATCAGACCCACCAAACCCGCTCATTCTGGGGCCAGCCCCAGACGAAGGTGACCCCACATCCCCAGGGCTGACAGCAAGATTCCAACCGCATCTGGCAGCCCTCCAAATGCCAGTGAGAGAGTCAAGGGAGCTGAAGAGAAGGGACAAAGATGGCACTGCGCAACCCGGTAATACACCAACCCTTCCCCACTACTGATCTCCTAAATTGGAAACACAACACCCTATCCTACTCTGAAAAACCACAGGCAATGATCAACCTGCTAAAGTCCCTTTTTCAGACCCACCATCCCACCTGGGAGGCCTGTCAGCAGCTACTGTGGACTCTCTTTAATACTGAGGAGAGATGAAGGATCTTAAGGGGGCCTGCCAATGGTTAGAGGAAAACACCCCAGCATGAGTCACTGATCACAGAACCTTGGTCCTAGTTGCTGCCCCTGAAGGATGCCCAGCCTGGGGCTTCATGATTGAGGAAGGGTGGGCCTGGATCAAGCGGTACCAACAGGCACTTCTCCAAGGAGTTTGGACTGGAATAAAGAAACCAACGAACATGTCTAAGGTCTCCACAGTCACACAGCAACCAGAAGAGGCTCCCAGGGACTATTACGAGAGACTCTGTGAGGCTTACTGGGTCTATACCCTCCTTGGCCCTGAAATGGCTGAAAGCCAACAAATGGTTAACGCATCCTTTCTAGCATAGGCAGCCCTGGATATATGCAGGAAATTGCAAAACCTCGAAGGTTTCGTGGGAATGAACATTACTCAGCTCTTGGAGGTCACCAGCAAGGTCTACATGAATTGGGACATAATAGCAGAAACGGAGGCTGATTGGGGGAAGAAGGAGAAGGTCAGCTTTCTCACAACTGCCCTGAAGGACCAGGGAGACTGAAACCCAAGAAAGGAGCCAAAGAAGGAATGGCCACCTTAGCAGCTCCCCCACCCCCCCAGCAGCCAATCAATGCACTTATTTCAAGGAGACAGGACACTGGAAGGAGTGCCCCAACAGAGGGAGGCCCCAAATGGTCAATAAGTACCAATGGGAACCCATGAAAAGGGACCTCATTGGCTTGGCTGGACTGGACTCAGAATAAGAAAGACCGGGCTCTCTCCTTCTCAGTTCCCATGAGCCCACGGTCAAAGTAAAAGTAGGGGCCAACCTATGACTTTCATGGTCGACACTGGGACTGGACACTGTAGTAATCACCTCATAGGGTCACTCAGTGAATGACCGCCACCATCCTTGGAGCAACTGGGGATCATGCTGCACTAAAGCAGTTCTGCAGGACCCACCTCTGTGAATTGGGAAAGCACATGACATGCCAGAGTGCCCTATCCGTCTTCTGGGACAAGATGGTCTCTCTAAGCTGGGGGCGCTGAGTTCTGAACCATGTACCCCTTAGCATGGGCAGAAGACAACCCACCTGGGTTGGCCCACAACTCAGCCTCGATTATTGTTGTCAAGCTGCTACCAGGGACATGACCACAAATGCATCAACATTATCCGATCCCCCAGGAGTCCCAACTAGCATCCAGGAACTCCTGATTAAACACTCCCTTGCTGCCAGTAAAGAAACCCAGGAGAGGATACCGGCCTGTCCAGGATCTCCAGACAATCAGCAAGGTAACTGTCCCCTTGCACCCTGTGATTCCAAACTCATACACTCTCCTCGGCCAAATTCCTCAATCTGCCAGGTGGTTTACCTGCTTAAACCTCAAAGACACCGCCTTCTACCTCCAGTTTGCACCACAGAGTCAGCCTCTTTTTGTCTTTGAATGGACTGATCCGACCACTGGACACCAAACACAGCAACAACGGACCAACATTTATGGCAGAAATAATCCAAATCCTGACAGAGGCAATTGGTATCACTTAGAAGATCCACACTGTTTCCAGGCCCCAGAGTTCAGGGAAAGTTAGGGTTCTCCCCCTTTGAACTGATCTATAGAAGGCTCCTCGCCCCCATGTTTGGGGAGTGCACCAGGAAACCTCCATCAGCTAGGTGACAATAGTATAGCAGAGGAACTCCAGGCCCTAGGAATGGTCTTCTCCAAATTACAATGCTATACTACAGAGAGGGCCCCCATCACACTGAGTGACCCTGTCCATCTACTTCAGGAAAGTGACCTAGTCTGGGTCAAGGACCAGAAAAAGGAACCTCTTAAGCTGCTCTTAAGGTTTCAGGAATCATCCCGTGGGTCCATCATTCGAGAGTGAAAAAGGCCCACCCAGAAGAGGATCTGGAGACTTGGAGAGCTGAACAGAACCCGTCAGACCTGCTTAAGATTTGATTCCATTGCAGACTGCCTCACAGGATCTCCAGACAATCGCCCCATCATTGATGGACCCCTGCACACCATGGTTCTTGGCCGCAGTGGGACTCATTGCTCTAATTCTGGGACTCGGACTTTCAGCGGCAGCCCCGATGGACTGGACTGCCAGTCAGAGACTCTCACTTGCCCTGGCATATTGAGGCCTAATTGCTTGTCCTCCTCCTCACCTCAGCTCTATTCTCTGAACAAAACTGTCCCTGTCTCACAAGCAAAACTTTCACTGCTTATATGCCTGCCAAATGTTATAGGGGAGGGAGACCTGCCCTATGCCTCCACACTGGGAAAAAATATTGGTAAGAAACAATTACTTCCAGTGACTGCCAGAATAGGAAATGAAAGGGATCCACCAGGTGCTGGACTTACTTAACCCATGCAGGGCTGTCCAACGAAGGAGGAGTTCAAGATAGAGCTCTGGCCTGACAGGTAGAAAAGGCTAAAGAATTGTTGCTAAAAGCTGAGAAAAAGACAGGGTACCAGAGTATTGACCTAAATGGCATCTGACTGGTCACCCAGAGCCTGTCCCCTATCCACCAGATGGAACATGTCCTCAAGGCGGCATCAGTTCTCATAAATAGCACTAGCGCCCAACATGAGTCTACATGTTTGTTATGCCTGCTGCTTGCAAGGAGGACTTACATTGGCACACCTGTGCTGGCAGAATGGACCTTTAACCAGTCCAGTGACCCCTCTCCTAACTCACCCGAGCTCATAGGGACATTAGCCTTCAATGTCCCTCTTGGACCTATGAGGGAGAACATCACCTGCCTTATCAGCCTCCTGACAAGGAAGGAAGAACTTATACCCTACAGGGCTGTAACACCTGATTTGTGTGCCTGATACATCTCAATGGGCAACAACCACATCCACTGTAATCCCCCTGGACTCTTTTTCCTCTGCGGCACCACAGCATACTGGTGCCTACAGATCAACTGGACCGGTACATGTTTACACATTTTTCCTGACCCCTGATATCTCAGTTCACACTGATCAAGAAATAGAACAGACTCTCGTTCCTCCCTTACACTCAAGGAGGAAGTGAACACCCCTTGTCCCCTTTCAGAATTGGCACTTGGTTCCTCATTCAAGTTTATTACAAACTGTTCCAGGAACTGAATGAGGACATGGAGAGAGTAGCAGACTCCCTTTCCTCCCTCCATTGTCGGATTGACTCATTAGCAGTGGTCACCCTCCAGAACCAGCATGCTCTAGACCTCCTCACTTCAGAGAAGTGGGGTGCCTGCCTCTTCCTAGGTGAGGAGTGTAGCTATTATGTAAATCAGTCTGGGATTGTTACCACCAAGATCAAGGAACTAAGGGATAGGATACAACACCAAAAATGGGAACTAGAGGGCTCCTGGCCCTGGAATCTCAGCCAATGGTCATCATGGCTCTTACCATTAGCTGGCCCACTGATCACTATTGTTATTCTGGTTACTATTGGCCCTTGCTTGATTAACTCCTTGATGAAAATTTTAGAGACCACTGTAACCAACAAGGCCATGGCCAGAATATTAATCCTATGAGGCTATCAGTCTCTAGAGAATAATGATGCCCTATAAACAAGCATGTCCCCTCATTAGGTCATCAATGGGGGGAATGTAGAGAAATATTGCCTCCCAACATGGTCGATAGCCTAGTCTGGGACCCCTGCTGGAGGTTCACTTCCTGGTTCTACTTCTCCCTGAATCCCTGTTCCTGCCAACCTTAACCTGCACGCGGGAAATTGATGTTATTATGGAAATGCTATGCTATAAATTTCCCCACCCTGCCTTTGTTCAGGGCTCAGACTTTGGAAACAACTTCTCTGAGCCTGCGGGTGTAAAGTAAATAACCTGAACTTGCAAGTATTCTCTGAGTGCTGCTTGTTCTTTCTGATAGGAGAATGGGTAAAACCTTCCACAACAGATTTATTAAACTCTCCTTTAAGGTTTTTGTTAGGGCTACATGATCCAGAGCAAAAGGCTCACAATAGAAAAGGCTTGCAAAATTCTCTAGGTTCATGGAACTCTTTGATCCCCCTCCCCACTTTATCTCGTTAAATCTTACAGAGGCAAAACATGCTCCTAAAAATCTTTAACCCCCTCTCCCATTTAACTACATCTGGTTAAGTCTTGTAGAGGAATGAAGAAGACCGACAACAAAAATCACAGACCCCAGATAACAGGAAATTTATGGTCAGCAGAATGGTTACTGGAAAGTGGGGTGTCTTCATCGTCATGATGTCGATGTCCAGGTTCTTGGTATCTTGGGCAAAGAACTGAATGAGACACACACAAAAGTATAGAGTTGAAACAAAGATAGTTTATTGAAGAGAAAGTACACTCCAAAGAGGTAGGAGTGGGCTTGAGCACAGGGCTTTAGTACTTTTATTTTCTTCCATGTCTTCAGGGAATATACTGCTGGGTTTGGGATCTCTTGATTGACAAGTCTGATTGACATGGGGCCTATTACATAATGCCTTCTGACTGCTCATGTTTTTTCCCAGAGTTCAGTCTGTTATAATGATTTTAATGAACTTCTGGGTATATGTATGATATTACAATGATGGTAGAGATGAAGGTCATTGTAACTCTCACTGCGCAGGTGTTAGGAACTGGCTCAAACTGGTGGGCTATTTTGTGTCCTCTAACTTCCTTTTGTTAGCTAACTTTTCACCTGGAATTTTCCTATGGTTACTCAGCTTGTGCTGGGGATTACTAATGATAGGGCAGTACTAAGGCAGCAACTTTTCTAGCTTGATTAGCCTCGTGGGAGGGGTCCTGAGATTCCCCTCATTCTGCCTTCCTCACATTCTCTTGAGAGACGTGATCCCCATGAATATCCATGGGAAGCTGAGGGGCTGGAGGTCTCATCTTCTGTGTCTGTTTCCTGCTGAGGAGGTCGTTGTCCCTATCTATTGGAGATCCACAGAGCTCTCACCCTATCTGATCTAAAAAGGGAAGAGCTTAAGATCTGCCATATTGACTTCTTTGGTCAAGATAGGCTGGAAGCCTTGTTGGGGTATCACTTGTATTCTGATGGCCCCTAGATGAGGTCAAATTAATTCAATTAATGTTTTTAAAAGCATTGTCCTAGGAAATAGGCCTCAAAGCCCCTGTCACTGGGTGGTTTTAGAATGGAGAATCGTTGGGCCTGTGGCTTTTTGATTTCTGGCCTAACTGGTCATTCAAGTGTTATCCCCTGTCTTGGTCTAGAAAGGCCTGAAAGGGGTGCTTGCCTGTAGTGATTGTAATCAGCAAGCTGGAGATAGGAGTTACAAGTTTCAGAGTAATTATCCATGGGGGATAGTCTGTTGCTTGGGGTGAGGAGTCAGAGAAAATTGATCAAGAAAGTGATTAAGACTTTGGACTAGGAAAAAGGTAAATTAAAGCTAAAGAACTAGGAAAATAAGTCTTTAGTGAGGTGAGGAGATGGCTGCTTTGTTTGGCCTACATCAGGATGAAGGAGATTTACCAGGCCAAGCCTGCTTGCTTATCTATAAAAACTCTCCTAATTCCTTTACTCCTGCTGACTTCTCATCCAGGTGCAATAAAGAGAACTTTTATACTACCCTCAAGTAGCCTTATACTGATTTGACATGCCCAGTCAGAATTAACTAGTCGGGACCTTTCAGTTTTAGTTTTTTTTTTTTTTTTTTTTTTTTTTTTTTTTTTTTTTTTTTTTTTTTTTGCTTTTTGGTATGTGGGTAGCTCCCTGGCTGGGAATTGAACCCAGGCTGCAACGCTGACAGCGCCAGCGCCGAAGCCTTAAGCCACTACACCATCAGGGAACTCCACCTTTCAGTTTTAAAAGCTGTTGTACAGAAATGTTGCCTCCCAACTTGGCCAATAGCTTAGTCTGGGACCACCCCCAGAGTCACTTCCTGGTTCTTCTTCCTGAACCTCTGTTCCTGCCAACCCTAGCCCATGGGCGGAAAACTGCTGTTATTATGGAAATGCTATGCTATAAATTTTCACACCCTGCCTTTGTTCAGGACTCAGACTTTGGAAACAACTCCTCTGAGCCTGCTGGAGTAAAATAAACAACCTGAACTTGCAAGTACTCCGAGTGTCACTTGGTCTTTCCACAGGTAAACGGGTAGAGCCTTCCACAACATTCAGAAGGTAGAACCTTTCTGCAACACTATTTCATCCTATTCTTCGCATATAATTGGGTCAGGCCTGTCATTCTTTTTTTTTTTTTTTTTTTTTTTTTAATTTGCAGTGGGGGGTGGGGTGGGGTATGTGGGTAGTTCCCCGGCTGGGAATCAAACCCAGGCCACAGTGCTGACAGCGCCAGTGCCAAAGCCCCAAGCCACTACACCACCAGGGAACTCCCAGGACTGTCATTCTTTAGTAGCACATATGAGCATAGAGGTTGACTCATAACAGCATATGGATGAGTTTTGTTTTTTAATCAGTCTGCTACCCTGTGCCTTTTTATTGGTGAGTTCAATCCATTTACATTTAGGGTGATGATTGACATGTGAGGATTTCCTGGTGCTATTACTTTCTTCCTTTTTTGTTTCTCTTTTTTGTTGTTGTCCCAACTCTTCCCCATTTATTTTAATTTTTTTTGTTTCAGGGCAAATAGCCTCCTTCAGAATTTCATGAAATGTCGGCTTCATGCTGAGGAATTCCCTCAGCTTCTGTATGTCTGAAAAGGTGTTTATTTTTCCTTCATATCTAAAAAATAATTATGCTGGATTAATTGTTTTTGACTGGAAGTTTCTCTTTTTTAATATTTTGGATATTTGATTCCACTCTTCCTTGGTTTGTAGTTTCTGCTGCAAAGTCTGAAAATAGCCTGATGGGCTTCCCTTTAAAGGTTAGTTCCATTCGTTTGCTTTTTTCTCTAGCTGCTTTGAGAATTCTCTCTGTCTTTGATTTTTTTGGACATCTTTAGCATAATGTGCCTTGGAGAAGATATGGGGGGGGGGAGTAGATAGGGGACCTATTTTCTTCTTGAATTTGGGGTTCCAGTTTTTTTCATAGGTTTGGACAGTTCTCATCTACTATTGGTTTGAGTAAGCTCTGCAGAGTTCTGTGCTTCACCTTCTTCTATTCATATTATTCTAATGTTGTTCTTTTAAATGGAATCACATAGTTCTTGTAGAGTTCTTGAAGTTCTTCTGACTCTGAAGTTTTTATCTTATTATTTCTGTATTGTTTCCATGTTCCAAAATTTGATATCATTAATTCTTTCCTACATCTGATTGCTCCTGTTTCCCCTGGTAGTTAGTTAATTTCTTGGGTTTTATTGTATTGTTTATCTTTCAAATTTCTATTTGATTCTTTTTTTATATTTTCAATTGTCTTGTTAAAATGGTCCTTTTTGGCCACAGATTTTCTTTCTAAGATAATTTATCTTGGTCTAGGTACTCTGCCAACATTATTTCAGCTCTCTGAGTGTCTTAATAATTGCAGTCTTGTATTCAGTGTCGCTTAGATCATATATTTCTAGATCTGCAAATTCCTTTTCTGTAGATTCTTTATTTTCTTTCTGAGTGGCTTTGAATCCTAAAGTACTCATTGTATTTGGTGTATTTCTTTTTCTGGGCATAAGGGCTTTTTCCATGGGAGAGATAGAAAGGTCTTTGTTCATTTGTTCTCTCTCTCTCTCTCTCTCTCTCTCTCTCTCTCTCTCTCTCCTCCCTTTTGGTATCACTGTAGTATTTTCCAATATTTTTTCCTTGATTATTTGAACTACTATCTCTGGGAGCTTTCCTGCAAGGTGAGCTTTTTTTCTTTTAATCCAGTCTCCTTGGTCTCAATGTGCCTTCTTCTTTGGAATATGTGGTGGGTGATGATGTGCTATGCCTCTGAGATCAGTGCAGGGAAAACTTGCTGTGTCCCTGTTTGGTTTTCCTGAGCTACTCTGCTGGTTTCTTTCTTTCTTTCTTTCTCTTTTTTTTTTTTTTTTTTTTTTTTTTTTTTTTTTTTTTTTTTTTTTTTTTTTTTTTTTTTTTTTTTTTTTTTTTTTTTTTTTTTTTTTTTTTTTTTTTTTTTTTTTTTTTTTTTTTTTGGTATGTGGATAGTTCCCTGACCGGGAATCGAACCCAGGCCACAGTGCTGACAGTGCCAGCGCCGAAGCCTTAAGCCACTACACCACCAGGGAACTCCCCTCTGCTGGTTTCTGCATGTGTGGGGTTTGTTGGAAAGGGTGCACATTTGTTTGCCTCTTTTCTTTTTTCTTCCAGCTGGCTGTAGAGCAGACACTAGGTGGAATAGAGTGGGTGAGCTTTGGGACAGAAGGAAAGCAGCCAGGTTCAGTGTCTCTGGTTTCTGCCTGGGATTGGGGGTGGAAGCTTACCTGGTTGTGGATTTTACTCAATATTAGACTATTTGTCAGGGAAGCCTGGATGGGCAGTGCAGGACATGCTGGGAATGGGCTGTGATCACATGTGCACACTGCTGGCTGAGCCTTTCTTCTTCCTCCTGAGCCTGAGTTTCACCCAAAACCATGTTTTATTCTAGTTAGCATTTTGATGGCACCCAGATCTCAGTTTTGAACTCCCCAGAACTGATTTGTGGTCACAGCACCACACTGCAGCTGGTGGCCCTATTCTTGCCCAGAGCGGTTTAGATGCTTTATTCAGTCTCTAACCCACCTAGAGCATGGTGCTCCAACTGCGGCCCTAGCATGCTGCTGCTTGGTCCAACTTGTCCAGTCTTACAGGAATTTAGCCTCCCTCACCTCTGCTTTTGTCGCCACTTGGCCTCCAATCCACCTGGGATCATGTAGCTCCTCAGCCAGTGTCCCCTGGCTCCTTCCTAGTTCCTTCTTTCAGCTCCTGGTCAAGTGGTGGGTCACACTCCACAGCCATGTATCCTTTCTGCTCCGTCCCTCCTTTCTCATTTGCCCACCTTTCTCTGACCTTCAGGTGTTTTCTTGTGATGTGTAGATCTCTCAGCTGAGACTGTGACACTCAGGGTTTCCCATGTTGGAACCCAGTTGTTCAACTGTATTTTCCAGGAGGTTTCAGGGATCTCCTCTCTCATTGCCATCGTGGGTCCCCTCCCTCCACATCTTTAAAAATGTATTATTTTCTGTGTTACTAGAGTCATCTTAATGAGTTTCATGATATTTCATTATGGTTTTGATTTTAAATTTTCCTAAGGATTAATTTGTTGAACATCTTTTGATGTATTTCTTGGCTATTTGTATATGTTGTAAAGAGAAATGTCCATTAAAGTTTTTAATTAGATTGTTTGCATTTTGATTGAGTTGTAAGTATTTATCAAATATGAATACTGGACCCTTACCAGATATATGATTTGCAATATTTTTTCCATTAGATAGACTGTATTTTCATTTATGTGACAGTGTCCTTCAATGCAAAAAGAATTAGCTTTGATTAAGAATAATTTGTCTTTCTCTCTTTTGCTATCAGTATCAGATATAAAAAGCCACTGCCAAATTTAAGTTTTATAGTTTTAGCTCTACATTCAGCTCTTATAGGTTCCTATGTCTTGGCTAATTTGTAACCATTTTTACCTAATACACTTGCTGCATGAGAGTCCCTACTTAAACATCTGTGTGTGTGTGGTGTGTGTGTGTGTGTGTGTGTGTGTGTGTTGAATGTAAATAATTTGGAATGCTTTTTGTTAGGCAATTAGGTTTATTTCACATTTTAAAACTAATTATGTAACAAAATACCTTCTCTATCCCTTAGTTATAACTCTGAACTTCCCATTCTAATACAAATTTTTAATGTTTTGGAGTCAGAAACAGACTCATTCACTTTTTAACTTCAAATGCATTTGTAAATTCAGGAAAAGCCAGTTTCTGCCATCAGGCTTCTTTTCCAGAGTGTCTTGGGCACTTGTGCACATTACTACATCACAACATATGTAGTCTATTTGACGCTGGTTTATATAAAATCAAGAGGGCATCTAGAGGTTCCTTTAAACAATCTTTATTGACCAAATTTGATGATAGCACAGAGCCTACTCCCCATTTCTAATCTCTGCCTGAGTACACACATTTTTATAGGGTGATCACCTCAACTGAGCCTCTTCCCAAGTCCCATGTCATTACATAGAGATGAATAAAGATTAAGGGAAAGCCTTATGTGTGAGTAAACATTTTAGACAGGGCACTTCAGAGACTGAGAAGAATAAAAGTACAAATGAGGCAATTTAAGTAGGAAAGAATAAGACAATCAATGAGAACATGGCTTTTACCTGGAAAAGAGCCATTTCTTCCTCTTCTTCTGGGCTTATTTCTTAGTTAAGATTACCTGTGTGGAAAAGAAAAAGAAATAAAAAGATTATTCCTTGTGCCATAAGTATGTTCTTTATTGCTTAGAATATATATATCTACTTCCTCTGTCACAAGTATACACACAAGGAGAACCTTAATATGGGGAAAAGATGATCCTTTGCTACCCACTGTAACATGAAGGATGCAGGGACAATATACTCCTGTACAGAGACCCATAAATGAGGTTTTTATGAATTTCTTCAGAAAGCCCCCTTGTCCTGCTGAAACCCACACAGCCTGCTCCAATTGCATTGTCCTTTTTCACTTGGCACTCAGCCAAAGGAAACTGTCTCATCCAAGTTCTTGACTCCTCTAGGCAGTCAGCATTCATGGACTCAATATATGGAAGGCCATCCCTTCCCTCAGTCTGGACCAACTCTAAAGGGCCATCCAATTCCAAGGCTACCTGCTGTAACTATACAGAAAATTTTATATTTTGTCCTTAGGGCAATGTGAAATCATAAGAGGAGGTGAGGTGGCACTGTCAAATTTAAGATTTACTCATGAAACAAGGAAGGAGAACAAACAGAGAAAGAGGCTCACCTCTGTTTCTGAGCCTCTGCCCCTTCATTTGTTTCTAGTGGTTTTCACTATATTTGTAAAACTGGGACACATTTTCAATTCTAATTATAACTGGGCATGCTCTCCTAGAAAATTGCCAAATGTAGGCACATGTACAATTCTGGGAATCACTTCAGGGATCCCATTTCCTTCACTCAGATTTTCTGGTCTACCCTATCATCTCACATTACAAGTCTACCCTATCATCTCCACATTACAAGTGGGCACACCGAGGCTCCGAAGGAAAATAATTTTACCAAGTTACCCTAAAGAGGTCTGAATTGAGGGAGCAGAACCTGGTATAAGTGAATTCTGAAATGGTGGCTTGGTAAGGGCAGTTAAAAAGTTTTCTCTTAATTTTAGATTACCTTTCACATTCCTGATTAAGAGAAACTTCTCCTTCATGTATTAAATCAAACCCCAGTATTTAATTTCTCTTTTCCTAAAAATTATTTTCAAAATGTGAAATTACAAATAGTTTCCATCCTAACCAAATTGAAAGAGAGTCATCCATGAGCTCTGAGCAATCTCTTTATCATCAACAGATGGAATCTGCTGGAACAAAGTTTTACAGCAATCCAGCCCTTCATTCAACATTGCACAGAAATAACAAAGGGAACTTGAGGCAGATCATCTACTTAGTTGCAGGCTTCAACTCAGAACTCACTAATTTAACAGATCACTAAAGGGAAGAAAGAAGCTGTTGAAAAATGTCTGACTCCTGGGCATTTCTTTGCTCTTTTGCCCTCCAACTTAACAATCTAATTTCTGCTTTTGGGTTCCTCTGAATCTGTCCTGTTTCCATTGGAGCCAGGCTAGGTACAGAATTAGGGATGGGTGGGCCACTTATATTGCAAGCATAGTGTTCAGGTAAGGTTAACCTAATTAGAAAATTACTGCCAGGAATTTTTGGCAGGTTCAGGACCCATGGTTACAGCCCAACAAACAGCTGTGTTCTGAGAGAACAATGCCCTGGGTTAAAACCTGCCGTTAATATTACTTATTTCTAGGCTGGTTTTATAGAAGCCCAATAGAACTACAATTTACTTGCTTTCCTCCTCTTAAATCTTTCTACTTTCCTGTACACATACTATAAGTCCACTCCATTTAATTATTAAGCGCCTCAGACATTAGATCCTAGTCAACATCAAAATAAGTTCTAGGAACAAAGCTTCAGGTTTGTTAACCATAGAAACAGAGTTTTGGTCAACTTAAGATAACATCTTGACTCAGATGTGTTTTAGTTCTAGACTCATGAAAATAGAACAGTTCACAGACTGCATCCCTAAGCAACCAGACTGAACAATGCCATGACTGACATCAGGACCCAAAGCCATGATCAACTGCTTTCTGCCTTAGCTCCAAGCAATCAGTAGAGCCCACAACCCCAATTCCCTAGTAATCATGATTCTGATTTTCCCCTTATATAAGGTTAACTGCCAGAGCCCATCCTTGCAGCTGTTCTTCTTGGACTCTGCCTGCTCTCCCTTCAGTGTATTTCAATAAACTGTTTCTCTTCTTCCTACTTTGTCTGTGAATTCTTTTACAACCCAAGAGCAGCAGCAGCAGCCACCATGGCTCTCTACAAACAGTTCCTCTTAACAAGGTGAAATGGTTTACGTGAAAGCTTATTTGGGGAGCAGATAGGGGCAGGCAATCTGGGAGGAGGGGATGAGGTCTTTGTGGCTGATGGTCATGTGGTTGGACCCAGAATGTCTGAGACAGTTACAGCTTTTAATTTAACCAAGCAAGAGCTGGAGGTGTCCCTGTAGGTGATGGAAACTAGAATGTGAAATGGTTAACAACCTGAGCAGAGTCTGCAAATTTATACTAATTTTGCATCAGAATATAACTTTTAACTTCTGTTCCCCATTCATTTGGGAGGCAGGTTCCTGGGCTAGGTTCTCTGGAGCCAGCCCTGCACTATGGGGCTGGAGGACTGAGACAGTACTTAAAATAAAAATTCTACTTCCATAAGTATAAATTCATTTTTACTTCTTTACATATTTTTATTCCATGCACACTACTCAAATAAGTTTGAGAAGTAATGGATGGCATCCTGTATTTTGCTTAAGTCATTAATTACTAAATATTCTAATCACAATTTAAAAACTCTTTATCCTGTTGTTTAGAAGCATATTTTAAATTTTAAAATAAAAATAGATAAATAAGATATTTTGACCTATCTTTTTGTTTTCTGTTTTTGAATGTTTTGTGTCAAGGAATACAGTAAAAATAATAAAAAATTACTGTCAGGACTAATTTTTTTTTGGTTATATATAAAAGTAAATGTATTTATGATTAGATTCACCCCCTTTTTGCTCTTCTCTATCAATTTTTAAAAATATTATACTTTACTCCTCTTTGGAGGTTATATTATCAGAATCTTAGTTTTTAACCTAGAAATTAACTTTTAAAATTAATATTGCAAGTTTATATAATAATTTTACTGTCCTTACATTTTTAGGCAACTTGAGTTAAATAGGTCCATTTCAGCAATGGACAAAGGTTTTCATTCAACTTTTCTCCTTATGATTTTAAATATTTCAAGATTTCCTCTTAAACACTGTACTCTACAACTGACACCAAACCACAGCGTCTTTGTCAGATTGCTAAGGTTTTGTGTGTGAGTGAACGATCTTCTGGAAAATAGTGACTAAAACTACAAGGTTTATAATCTCATATAATAGGGTGTCTAGAGGTTGTACTTCAGGATATCACAGGTGTTCGAGGAAGTCATCAAAGTCCCAGCCTCCTCTCTACCTACTCTACCCCCACTATCTCACAGCTTTTATTGTAATTGTGGCAAGACCCCTGCTGGAAGACAAAAGAAGGGCACAGGATGAGGGGCAACCTCCATTCCCTTATTAGGGGTGGCCTTTGGCTTTCCACCACTCAGTCTGATGTACCCACTCTTGTTGGCTTAGTTTTACCATTGGTGAAAATACCACCATTCTCTGTTTTACTCCCTTTTGTCTCCAGTGATCCCTCTTTTTCTCTATTTTGTTCTTCCACTTTTTTCACTCTATTGTTTCTCCAAGTCTACCTGTTCTATCTTCTGGTTTGCCCTCATTTTTTTCCCCCTCACAGTCTTTTATGTTTCACTTGAGTCTGTTTCTGTCACTGAGCCAGCCATTCACAGGTACAGAATACAAGGAAAGATGTCACCTGCCTGTAAGAAGTTATGGTAGGTCATGGGGAATGTAAACAGATCAAGCAAGCACAGCCAATGAGATGCAATTACTGCTGTGTCACTAAACAGGTGCAGGTCACCTTCCCAGAGCGGGGGTCAGGAGGCTCCCCAAGGTGATGAGTACAAAGTGGAGGACTAGCCAGAGGCAGGCTTACCTGAAAGGACAGGGGTGGGGATCTTATAAGGGTCGGTGTGCAGAATTCCTGGAGAGACTAAGAATTCCTGGGCTATCTCTTCACTCCAGGTAGCATGGCTGGGGGCGGTGTGCCCCAAAGTATTCACCTTGTCTGTGAAGACTACCCAATTAGGTTGTGCGAAATGCTGAGGTGCGGAGGGGGACTGCAGTCACTGACAGATTTTGAGCAGGAAAACGATGAGATGCGGCAGGAGGTATCTACCTGAAACAGAGGCTGAAAGTAAGGGAATCATGTCAGATTGATTTTAACCCGAAATAGACACCGACCTCCGGCCACACAGAACCCACCAGTCTTTGGAACATCTCATAGTAAAGCCAGATTCATCATTCGCAGGACAAGCAGTGGGTGAAGTAGTTTTAACATACCTGGTAACTCCTGAACCCCGAATGTTGCTAATAGTGGTGGTGGGGACGGACGCCAAGCTCAGGTTTGGTCCGGAACCTAATTCACTCACCCAACTGTGCCCCTTAGTCCTGTTTCTCCACTGCTGTTATGGCAGGTGTGACACCCTCTGAGTACGCCTGTACTGGGCCCAGAGGACAGGGCCTGGGAGTGACCAGAGAGCAGCAGGATGCAAACAGTGTTCCAGACTAGGAAGGAAGGAAGGGCACAAGTGTTAGAGCGTGGCTAGGATCAATGTCGGGGCGGGGCATAGAGGCGGCTTGGGTCCTCTGCCCTATCCTGGACGGTTCCAGATTCCTTGGTCTCTCTGCCCAATCATCTTTGGTTCTGGACTTTGGAAGCTGTGGAATCTCTTTTGTGTCCAGTGGAACAGGGTTAGGTAAAACAGAGATCTGCAGACCACATATATCAAAACACAGATGATTCCTTTTAATTACTGAAAATGATTTAAATCAAAGCTCATTTTGCCAAAGAATTGAGACAGGTGTCTACTCAGTGTTTGGTGGGTTGGTGTGTGTCCGTGTGGGGTGGTGGTTGAATCCCTAAGCATCCAAGACTCCACAGATTTAGAACTTCTTATTGAAGCAGCAACTGGCCTTATCTCTGTAGTTTATGGACACTAGAAAGTGAAATGTACAACCGTACCTGTGAAGAATGTGCAATTTTAAACAGACTCCTTTCAGGACATAATATACATTTCTATTCCCCATTCACCAGTAGACATGGCTCAACCCTATGCCGAGTTTCAGGGATTGTGGTAGAACGCTGAGACATTGCTTTCAAAGAAGAAAATTTTCCATTTGTGTTGATACTATTTTCCTTTCTTTGGATTTAATTCGTACTAGTCCACACTTCTTGGCATAAAGTATAATTTGAAGTACCTTTTAAAAGACTGGATGGCATCCCATACTTTGTAATCTCATATTTTATAATACTTTATTCTCATTTTTTTTGGAGAAGTATTTTAAATTTGAACATTAAGTTCTATAAATTAGAAAATTTAATGTATGTTTTCCCTTTCCTATTTCTCAATGTTTTGGGTCAAATGCAAATAATATGGCTTGAATAAAAGGGGTACGACTTCTGAGATGTTTAGATTTCACTCCACATACAGTTTTCGTATTTCTTATAAGATTAGGGGATTCTGTAACTCTTCTTCAAGCAAAGCTGAAGCTGGACACTTGGAGTCATGGCTCATGAGAATGTAGGGGCTAAAAGTTTGGAAACAGTGATTAGTACAGACATGTTTACTAGCCACAAAGTGTGATTATCATAAATAGCTGAAGAAATATGAAAGAGGAGAGAGTGCACAAAGATACAAAGGCACTCACTGGGACAAAGATGCTTTGAGTAGCTCTGGACGTGAGAAAGGGTTGGGAAGAAATGTGGGTCCTATGAGTGTGTGGATGCTCTGCTTGTGCCTGTGCAGAATGAAAACCATGGAGCCACCAGCCCAGAGCATGAGCTCCAAACCTGAAACATTATAGAATAACAGTGATTTTATATACAGTAAGTGGTTTTTGATATGAGAAACAGCAGAATGGTAGCTGTAATCTCTATTCTCTGTGGTATTTTTGTTGCTCCATTTGTCAATCACATTCACAAGAATTGCAATATTAAGCAGAGGATATTTAAGGTGCATAGGCACTTGTGACCTTTCATTTTAAGTTCTGCCCACCTGGAAAGTCTGGGATGGTGAGGCCTGGAAGACACTCAAGAGGCAAATGGTGCCAGTAGACACATTTCATCTCATTGTGTGAACACAGAAAACAACTATGCATCCAAAGTCACTGAGAAAATCTTTTAATGCTAAAGTTGCCATTGTTTGGGGGACTCCTTTAGACAAATAACTAAGAGGTTGGCTATCAGGTGCCTAAGAATCAAATCTATGAACATATATCTGCATCCTATGTAGTAAAGAAGGAGATAATGGTAAAGAACAGAGTAATTCCTCAGGATTCCATCTATAATCTGTATTATGAAGATCACGCCTACTGCCAAATCCCTGGAGGCCAATCCGTCAGTTCCAGTGATTGATACTCAGAAACATGTTACAGGAGCTACATGCATTGTGTCAACTGAAATGAACTATTCTCCACTTATATTAGTTCCCACTTAGAAATATTTACTTAATTTTTTTTTTATTGGTCCCCTGAGCAGGAGTTGAATCCAGGCTGCAGTAGTGAGAGCACCGAGACCTGGCCAGTACACCACCAGGGAACCCCTAGTGCTTTTCTTTAATTTCATGTTTCCAAGACTCAAATGTCATGTAAAACTATAGAGGCTGTACGTGAAGTAAATCCAGTTTTCTTCATAATTTCATGAGACAGGCAGTCTATTATTTCCATTCAAAAAATAAGGAGCACTTAGGCAGGCAAAATTTAGTGATTTGTATAAATTCACTTTTTTATGGGTGAAGTGGGGACTTGACCTAAGTTGACCTAACATGACTAGTTAGCTGTGTTCACCAAAAAATTCAGGTGTATATTTATACTTTCATACATTGTTATTGTATATCAGATTGGTAGTATTTTATAGATTGATTTATAGCAAGTTTCTATTTATGTATAAATATTTATGGTATAGGTCAGTTAAAATTATGCATACAGATTTAGCTTTCTGAATAAAATGTTGATGCACTGATTATACCATAATTCTATAGGTACCTGCATTATGACAAATTATATTTAACTAAGGTACAATTAGCTTAATATTGGAATGGCAACAAACAAAAACAAATTTTCTTGTATGCCAGGAACCAAATGACCCCAATCCAAGGAATCACTATGTCAAGCCCTAAACTGTGGGACATGAAATACCAATATGTGATAGAATATTGTAGGGTAGAAACTAAATATTACTAATTAAAAATTATAAACTAATATATTTATTAAAATATGACAAGTGCTCACTTTGGCAGCACATATACTAAAATATGACTTAAGTAAAAGTATTAACAGTAGGTAAGATTTGTGAAGTATGTTAATTATAGAAATATAAACAAAATGGAATCTCTAGGGTGTGAGATATGTATATTTTATAAATTGAAATTGCAGAGCTTGGGATGCTTTTAAATAAAAGAATAAATATATCAACAGATAATTAGTGCCCAAAGCTGCTATCTGAAAGCAATTAATATTACATTATCTTTTTTGTCAATGCTGCTTTACAAAACTGAAAATGAAACAGTCTTACCCAAGTTAACAGATTATGGATGCCTTTAGTAGGAAACATGTATCATTCCAATGAAATACTACATACACTTAGAGTTTAGAGAAAACATTTCTATCCCAGCAATTGTCATTTTAATATACCATTTTGGCACAGAATTAGGTAATTCCTGAGGATTTTAGTCTAGTCTGTATTGTAATCATGAAGATCATACAGGTGCATCGCTGGTAATCCTGATATATAATTCCTGTTAGGTAGGCTGAACAGCACTTAGATCTTAAAACTACTTTTCTTAAACATATTAAAAGTTAGGTTTCATTATCATCCAGATCATCAATTGCCAAATGGTAGTACACATACCTCCAGGGGTAGATGCTGGTTCATTCAGGGGTAAGCAAAAATAATTAATATTGGCAAAAAAACAAACAAAAAAGTAAAGTAAAAGAATGCAAAACATTAGTTATGGGGAAAAATGTTAAATTTGAATCACCATTAATGGAGACCCTTCAAAATTAGATCACATTAGCAAGTGGTGATTGGTAAGGGCATGGCTATGAGCCCTTCCCCCAAACCACTCTTTTGCTGATCAGGGGTGAGATGGTATCTCACTGTGGTTTTGATTTACATTTCTCTGATGATTAGTGATGTTGAACATCTTTTCACATGTCTAATGGCCATCTATTTGTCCTCTTTGGAGAAATGTTTATTTAAGTCTTCTGCCCATTTTTTAATTGGGTTGTTTGTTTTTTTTTTTTAGTGCTGAGTTGTATGAGTTTCTTATATATTTTGGATATTGATGCCTTGTCAGTTGCCTCATTGGTGATTATTTCTCCCATCCTGTGGGATGTCTTTCTGTTTTGTTAATAATTTCTTTTGCTGTGAAGTAACTTCTTAGTCTGATGTAGTCCCATTTGTCTATTGTTTCCTTTGTTTCCCTTGCCTGAGGAGATATATCATTGAAAGTATTGCTAAGAGTAATGTCTGAGAGGTTACTTCCTATACTTTCTTCTGTAGGGAGCGTGTGAGTCAGAAGCCAGGTCCTTTAAGAAAACAGGTTTTAGCAAGGCTACCTGTGTGCTTGGAATTCACAGTTTAAGGCTTTTACAAGGCAGCCCAGAACTAGGTGAACAAGGACAATACTCGGGATGTGGTTTCTGGCTTGGTGGGAAAAATATGACATTGTGAGCAAAGCTGTTTTGTCTCTGGAAATGACTCAAGACATGACTCATGGCTCACCTGCTTAGAAGAGAATAATAGTACAAAAAGTAATACTTTAGAAACATACATCAAGATATTGATTAAATGCAGTTATCTGGAACTTTAAAGAATTAGAAAAGAACAATGCATATTTTCTAGTTGAGGTGTACTTTCCAGTTTTGCTTTACTGATTTACCCCAAGATCTCACTTGTTTTGCCCACCCTATAAAATAAACTTGCTGCTGCCAGACAGGGTCCTGTGTCTCCATCAGAGCTCAGAGGACTACCTGGTCCCAGCTTCTCTGTCTATGTCTGTTTATTGCTTCATTCCCCATCACCTCCTCTCCAGTTTGACTGTTCACCTGCGCAGGCTGCAGCATTTTTCTAGGAGTTTTATAGGTTCAGGTCTTATATTTAGGTCTTTAATCTATTTTGAGTTTATTTTTATATATGGTGTAAGAAGATGGTCCAATTTTATTTATTTGCATGTATCTTTCCAGTTTTTTCAGCATCATTTGTTGAAAAGACTGTCTTTACCCCAATGTAAGTTCTTGCTTCCTTTATCTTAGATTAGCTGGCTGTATAGATGTGAGTTTATTTCTGGATTCTCTATTCTGTTCCATTGATCAGTATGTCTGTTTTTATGTCAATACCATGCTGTTTTGATGACTGTGGCCTTGTAATATAATTTGATGTCTAGTAGCATGATTCCTCCAACTTTGTTCTTTTTTCTCAGGGTCGTGGTGGCTATTCTAGGTCTTTTATGGTTCCATATAAATTTTAGGATTATATATTCTGTTTCTGTGAAGAATGCCTTTGGTATTTTGATGGAAATTGCATTGAATCTATAGATTGCTTTTAACTATACTAATTCTTTCTATCCATGAGCATGGTATATGTTTCCATTTATCTGTGTCTTCTTTGATTTTTCTCTTCAGTGTCTTATAATTTTCTGAGTACAGGTCTTTTACTTTCTTGGTTAAATTTATTCCTAGGTAATTTTTTTTATGCAATTGTCAATGGGATTGTTTTCTTAATTTTTCCTTCTGCTAGTTT
The DNA here is from genome assembly GCA_004026885.1 of Lyroderma lyra. Taxonomy (NCBI): domain Eukaryota; kingdom Metazoa; phylum Chordata; class Mammalia; order Chiroptera; family Megadermatidae; genus Lyroderma; species Lyroderma lyra. The sequence goes on from PVJL010004808.1 coordinate 106,757, forward strand.
GTTACTGGTGTATAAAAATGCAATTGATTTCTGTGTATTAATTTTGTATCTTGCTACTTTACTAAATTCACTTATGAGTTCCAGTAATTTTAAGGTAAAATCTTTGGGATTCTCTATATACAGTATCATGTCATCTGCAAATAATAATAGTTTTACTTTTTATTTTTCTATTTGGATGCCTTTTACTTGTTTTTCTTGTCTGATTGCTGTGGCTAGGACTTCCAGTACTATGTTGAATAAGAGTGGCAACAGTGGGCATACTTGTCTTGTTCCTGATCTTAAGGGGAATGCTTTTAGACTTTCCACAGTGAGTATGATGTTAGCTGTGGGTTTATCATATATAGCCTTATTAAATTGAGATATGTCCTTTCTATTTTCACCTTGTTGAGCATTTTTATCATAAATGGCTGCTAAATTTTGTCAAATGCTTTTTCTGTATCTATTGAAATAATTTAATCCCACTTGATCTTGGTGTATGACTTTTTAAATGTATTGATGGATTTGATTTTCTAATATTTTGCATTTATGCTCATTAGGAATATTGGCCTATAATTTTATTTTATTTTATTTTTGTAGTGTCTTTAACTGATTTTGGATTCAGGGTAATGGTAGCCTCATAAAATGAGTCTGGGAGCCTGTTCTCTTCCTGGATTTTTTGAAATAGTTTAAGAAGTATAGGTGTTAATTCTTTTTTGAATGTTCGGTAAAATTCACCTGTGAAGCCATTGGGCCCAGGACTTTTGTTTGTTGGTAACATTTTGTTTACTGATACAATTTCATTGTTAGTAATTAGCCTATTTAGATTTTCTGTTTCTTCTTGATTTAACCTTGGAAGTTTGTATGTCTCTAAAATTTTTTCCATTTCTTCCAAATTGCCAAATTTTTTGGCATATAGTTGTTCATAGTATTTTCTTATAATTTCTTGTACTTTGGTAATTTGTGTTGTCACTTTTCCTCTCATTTCTGATTTTATTTATTTGGATCCTCTCTCTTCTTTTTTCCTTTTTCTTTTCTTTTCTGGAGTATGGCTAAAGGTTTGTCAATTTTGTTTATCTTTTCTAAGTGCCAGCTCTTGAATTTATTGATCTTTTGTATTGTCTTCTTAGTCTCAATTTCATTTATTTCCACTCTGATTTTTATTATTTTCTTCTTTGTGCTTATTTTAGCCTTTGTTTGTATTTCTTTTTCCAGCTTCCTTAGGTATAAGGCTAAATTGCTTATTTGAGATTTTTCTTGTTTCTTTAGGTAGGCCTGCATTGCTATGAATTTCCCTCTCAGGATTGCTTTTGCTGTGTCTCATAGATTTGAGGAGGTTATGTTTTTGTTCTCATTTGTCTCAAGGTATTTTTTATTTCTTCTTTAATCCCCTTGTTGATCCATTCATTGTTTAGTAGCATAATGTTTAGCCTCCATGTGTTTGTGCATTTTACAGTTTTTTGTTTGTTTGTTTGTTTGTTTGTTTTTTGGTGGTTATTGTTGTAATTGATTTCTAGTTTTATATTGTTGTGGTCAGAGAGGGTACTTGATATAATTTCAATTTTCTTAAATTTATTGAGGCTTGTTTTGTGGCCTAACATGTAGTTTTATCTTGGAAAATGTTCCATGGGGGGTTTGAAAAGAATGTATATCTTCTGCTTTGGGATGTAATTCTCTAAAAATATCGATTGAATCTATTTGCTCTAGTGTGTCACCCAAGGCAACTATATCCATGTTGATTTTCTATCTGAAAGGTCTGTCAATTAGTATTAGTGGGGTGTTAAAATCTCTTACTATGATTGTTACTGTTGATGTCTGCCTTAATATCAGCCTATATTTGCTTTATGTATTTAGGTGCTTTTATGCTGGGTGCATAAATGTTTACAAAAGTGATGTCCTCTTGTTGAACTGATCTTTTCATAATAACATAATGTCTTCCTTTGTCCCTTGTTATAGTCTTTGTTTTAAAGTTTATTTTGCCTGATATAAGTATTATTACCCCAGTTTTTAAAAAATTTCTGTTTACATGAAATATCCTTTTCCATCCTTTTACTTTCAGTCTATGTGTTTCTTTTCTTCTTAGTTGAGTCTCTTGCAGACAATAAATGCCTGCATCTTGTTTTCTTATCCATTTGGCTACCCTATATCTTTTGATTGGAACATTTTGTCCATTTACATTTAAAGTGATTATTGATAAGTATGTAGTAAATACCATGTTATTATTCATGTTTTTTCTTTTCTTTTGTTTTTTTGTTTTGTTTTGTTTTCTCCTTTCTTCTGCTTAAAGAAGTCCCTTTAGCATTTCTTGTGATGCCGGCTTGGTGGTAGTATATTTCTTTAGCTTCTTTTCTGGGAAGTTCTTTTTCCTTTCTTCAATTTTAAATGATAGCCTTGCTGGGTAGTCTTGGTTGTGGGCCCTTGTTTTTCATTACTTGGAGTATTTCCTGCCATTCTTTCTGGCCTGCAAAGTTTCTATTGAGAAATCCACTGATAGTCTTATGGGAGCTCCCTTCTAAATTTTTGTCCTTTTCTCGCTGCTTTTAGAATTCTCTCTTTAATCTTTGTCATTTTAATTATGAAGTGTCCTGATGTGGGCCTTGATTGGTACTCTTTGTGCTTCTTGGGTTTGTGTGTCTATTTATTTTGATAGGTTAGGGAAGTTTTCAGTCATGATATTTTTGAACAGGTTCTCAATCCCTTGCTTCCTTTCTTTAGTTTCTGGTACTCCTATGATCTGAATATTATTATGCTTGATGTTATCTCAGAGGTCTCTCAGGCTATATTATTTTTTTAAAATTCTTTTTCTCTTTTTTCTTCCATTTGGGTATTTTCTGCTACCTTTTCTTCCAGATCATTAATTTGATTTTCTGCTTCATCCAACCTGCTGTTTATTCCTTCTAGTGTAGTCTTCATTTCAATTATTGTATTTTTCATTTTTGATTGGTCTTCTTTTTATGGTTTTGATGTCTTTCTTTATGGTTGTTATCTCTTTGTTGAAGTTTTCAGTAAGTTTCTTAAGCATTCTTATAACCTGTTTTCTAAACTCTTGCTCCAGTAGGTTAATGGTCTCAATTTCATTTAACTTTATTTCTGCTGATTTCTTTTGTTCCTTTATTTGGAACATGTTTTACTGTTTTCTCATCTAGGTTTGTTCTCTGTGTTTGCTTCTATATAGTAGGTATATCTCTTAGGGCTCTTAGTGTTTTCCTTATGAAGTATGTGTGCTGTGTGATCCAGTGGTGCAATCTCTTGGATCTTCTGTGTGTGCAATCTAGGATTGTCCCTTAAGTGTGTTATGTGTTGTAGTTGACTGGTATGTGTCCCTCACAGTACAGTTATCTGTCCAAGTGTAGAGGTAGGTTAACGTTGAAAGCTTCCCAGACCACCACAGCCACTTTTGCTGAAGTTCACAAGAAAGTCTGCCCTTGTTAGTTAGGTGAGGCTTATCACTCACTTAGAGTGCCTCCATGTTGACAGTGCAAATCTCTAGGGGGTCTGTGTTCACTTGGAAAAGAAAAAGTCAAGGAACAGACACACACAACCATACAAATATACAAAAACAAACTAAAATTTCCTGAAAGCCTCAGAGTTTGCCACTCGTAGCACACCATTAGCTGCCCTGAGGGTGGGGGCAGTGGCAGAGCAGCACTGAAAGTTTTTCAAGCAATCTCAGATAGCCACTCCTGCAAAAGGCCTATAGTAAGTCTTCCCCCACTAGTAAGGCAGGACTGATTGCCTGGCTTCCCTAAGTTCCTCTGTGTGAGGAGGATAACATTTCAGGGTGTCTGTGCAAACTTTGAGATAAAAGAAGGGAGAGAAGTATTAATAATAATAATAAAATTTAAAAAACAATAAAGAAATTTAATGTAAGGGTTAAAAATAGAACTGAAAAAATAAGATAAAAATATATATAAAATTAGAAAAATAAGAAAATGTAAAAAATAAAATTAAAGACATGAAATAAAAATGAAGTAAATCAAGAAAAAGAGTTAAAAAAAGAAAAAAGAAGAAAATGAAAAATATAGAAAAGTGAAATTAAAAAAAAAGATAACTTCAATAGAGCAAAAAAACAAAAACAAAAACAAAGAAGTTTTTTTCCTCTATTTTCTTTCTTCCCCCTATCTTGCTGTGTGTCCAGCAGTATGTCACTTGCAGCATGCTTTTAGTTGTCTGGGAGGGGCAATAGAGTGGCACAAAAAAGTCTCTGGTTAAGTTGCAGATAGCTGCTCCTGCTAAAGTCCACAAGAACGTGTTTCCCCACTAGTTGGGCAGGACTACCAGTCAGCTAATGGGTGTTGAATTTGGCAAATCTTCAGTTTGCCTGATCACAATGTGAAAGAGTAAGAAGAAAAAAATAAAAAAAAATTGTAACATTTATAAAAAATTATATTAAAAATTTAAAAATAAATTATATAGATATATAAAAATAGAAATTAAGAAAGAGTTCTGATTTTAAAAGTTATGGAAAAGAATGAAAAAGAAAAAAGTAAAAGAAGAAAACAATAATTAAATAATTTTTTGTTTTTATTTGAAGAGCCCAACCATTTTTTCCTTTCCTAGTTCACTGTTAGCTGTACAGGGGGAGCAGCAGAGGGAGCTGCAGAGTAGCACTGACTTCTTTGTGAGTCATGGAAAGCCTTTGTTCAAACTGAGAAAAATAAGAAAAAGAAAAAAATCCACTAGGACAAGATTGTTTGCTTTGCCACCCTGGGAACTTTACTGCGTGTGCAGGGGACAGCTCTGGGTGATCTGGATGAAATTCCAGGGTGTTTTTATGTTTTTTGGGGGGATAAGGGAAGCTTTATTTCTAAAGAGTTCCATAGCTTTTACTCCATGGCCAGCAGTTTGGCTACAGTGCAGCTGGTAGGGTGAGGCTGGGTGCCTGGCAGCCTAGAGCATCCTCGCGGATGGAGTTTAAGCTGTAGTGGGTGTGGTGTTTAGTAGTGGGCATTCGTGGCTTTTGTTAGACCAGTGAGTTCTCACAGTTGGTCTTTTTGAGGATGGTTTAATTAAGAAGAAAACCGGCTTCCTCCTGTGTGCCATATGTGTCATGCACTCCATGCTCAAACAATGGGATTCTTCATACTCTACACTAAAAACCTACCTTTCAATTCTTCCCTGAATGACTGTTACCTCCAATGACACCATGCCCTCACTGAACAACAGCTGAGTGTGGTAAGTGACTGAGGCCTTGTGCACACCCATTAGGAGAGCACCTGGACTTCCAACCAATCTCCATCCCACTCACACAAATAGATGGAGTTCTGGATGATTTTAATTGCCAGATGTAACAATTTTCCTCTCTCCTGCACTGGGCTCCAGGGCTGATGGGGAGCAGCATGGGCTCAGCACCACTCACTCTATTGGAGCCCCTGCATCTGAGGTTTCCCTCCCAGAGCTCCTTCATTATCTGTAGGTTTGAGGTCATGCTGTTTTCTTACTGGTCTTGATTGGGCTTCCTTCTCTATACCCTAAGCTTTTGGGGTTCTCTTCAGTCAGTCCTCTGATGCTTGCCAAGGTTGACTGCTCCCCTTTCTATCTGCAATCCTGCTGTGGTCTGGGAGGTCGCAGATGCTGTGTCCACTTAATCTGCCATCTTTTGGCTTTGTGTACCAATAAATATTATTATTTAATAAATTAAAAGTTTGTTAAACACTTGATCATCATTATCAATATTTAACTGTTATGAATATTGTAAAATTAAATCTGTGGTTTCTACTTTCAGTGTAGTAATATTTTTTTCCTAACTTATTACCTCATTTTCACTATTTTATATTAAGATAGGCACTGAACAAAATTGTTAGTATTTAAAAACAGCTGTTTTAAAACAAGGGGTACAATTTATAGAAGAAATGGGTTTAAAAGAGATGCGCAAGTGGAAAAAAGGTTGGGAACACTGATATAGATTAAACACCAAAAATCTCTGTCAGTGAGGATTATCTTACATCACATTGGGTGTCATCAGGGATTAGTGTAGGATTCCATTTCTTTGTACTAACTCAGCTCATGCCTCAGGAATTACTTCTTTTCCCTATGGGGTATTGACACTGTAGCCCTTCCAAACACAAAAGAATCTAGCCCTCCTTGCTTGCAGACTTTGCCTCTCACACTGAAATAGGAAACACTCACCTGATCCTTCTAGCTGCTGTGTGTTTGGCATGATAGTCATGACAGTATTATGTGAAAGGGAGGGAGTTAGACCCCTAGATAATTGGATTGTGATTCCATGATACCTCACCTCTCCAGAATGGCAATTTTCTTTCACCTGCAACAATGAGAAGATAGGCTTGGGAAACTGGGACTACTTGTGAATAAACATTTTTCCAGTTGTTATTTACTGAAAAACAATTACAAGTTTGAAATTACTGTATCCAAAGAGAGCACTGCAGTATTTGGGAAAGCCTCTTTTCTTTGATCCCTGCAAGCAGCCAGGGACTCAACAAGAGGCAGAAGAAAATGCTGAGGTCTGAGACACACAAGTTCTCTTGGGTGTGTCCCTTGATTTCCCTGGTGGCTGGAGCCAGGGAAATTGTGGGACAGCTTCAGAGACCACATTTGGGTCTGAGAATGGCAGGCCTTTTACCTTAGGCACACATGGGCATGGCTTTTCCTGACTCCATTGACAGAAGTGGCTGGAGGCAGGATCACATGTAGCTGATGCTTGAGCCTCAGTCAACTCTGTAGATTATAAGCCTGTTACCAGAAATGCAGGTGCAGGTGACTTGCCCCCACCTCAGAATATGCTTCCACCAGGCCCCCAGACTGGACTTGGGTCGGTAGGACTGCCTCCAGACCATGGTAGAGCACAGCTGAAACCAGGTCACAGGACTTTTTTAAGAGGCTGAAGTCAGGTTCCAGGTCAGCATGCCTGTTACCAGAGGCATTTATGTTCATGGTTTCTCCTGAGTCTCTTGTGTGTGTCCCTTTGTAAGTACAGGTTCCATTAGGTCCCTGGGCAGGTCGCTGGGTGAACAGGACTGCCTTTGGCTCAAAGTAGTATGGATCTGGAGCGGGATCAAAGCTCTGCTTCAGGGTCAATGATTGGGTCTGAGGTCTATAGGCCTGTTACTGAGGAAACCTACAGGTGTGGCTCCCCCAGGTCTCTTGAGTATGTCCCTTGGTTTCCCTGGTAGCTGGAGCCACATCATGGGATAGCTTCATGGTCCACAGTTGGGTCTGAGAATGGCAAGCCTTTTACCTTATGTATAGATGGGCATGGCTCTTCCTGACAGCCTTGGCAAAAAATGGCTAGAGGCAGGATCACAGTTATAAGTAGGCTGGACCTGAGTCCACAGAGAGACAGGGCTGCTTCTGGCCCATAGCCAATAGCATAGTCAGTGGGCCTACTACCCTTGCTTAGACCTTCTCAAGATGGTCCTGCTCACTCTTGGGCTTTTCTTGGGTTCTGAACCAGCTCCCTGAATCCCTCAGCTCTTGCAAAGGCACTTTGTCCATGAATGACTGCTAAACAGAAGGTGGGGAGAAATATACTGATATCAGTCCAGTATATGATTTCTAATTGCTCTTTAATAGTTGTTTGTTTTGCTTTACTCTTATCATAAACCATTCCAAGAGATAAAATTGGTAATATTTTTCTAGGGATACAAGGGCTCTTTGGAGAATATCCAGCCATGTAATATGAAAAATAGAGGCATTTATGGCTGGATTTTTTTTTTGAACACCCTCCATATTAACAATTTTTAAAACATATTTTTATCTCCAAAATTCACTGGTCAGTGGCAGATCTGAACCCCTGGTGTAACTTTCATGATCATTCAATATCTAATAAATTTGAATATATGTATATATATATATATATATATATATATATATATATATATATACTTATTTATATATATATTTATTTTTACACATTCACTAGTGATTATAAATAATTTCTAGAACTTACATACTAGTTTCATTCCTAATTCCTAATAGCAAGAAACTAAAAACACACAGATGAAGATCAACAATGGAATGATTAAATTGTTTGACATTTCAAAGAATGAAATATTATACTCTAAATTAATGAATAAACCACAACAGTGTGCAACAATATAAATTCATAAACAACACAAAAAAAGAAGAAGTAAAAAACATGTGATTTACTTTTATAAAAAATTTTAAAAACACACTGAATATTACCTATGCTCTTAGACATGAGAGTATTGTCTAATCTTAGAGGTAGTGACTGGGAGAGCAAAAAATGTGGCTGGGGGAGGGGTGTTGAGAATTTTGTGTTTTAAGATATAAAAGGGCTGTCCAGAAAGTATCCAGCCATGTAATATGAAAATAGAGAAATTTATGGCTGGATTTTTTTTCTAAACAGCCCTCATACATGTTGCCTAGACAGGTATGTTCAGTTCGTGAAATTTCATTAAGCTCTGTATTTATGACCTATGCATGTGACATTAAATATTTTGGGTACAGATCAACAATAAAAAACATGTTGGGAAGAGGTTAATAGATTATCTCATTATATTATCCAAGTGGAAATTAAATGTATCAAATAACAACACTCTGAGTAGTTCTTTTAAAGTATGCTATAATTTCTAGATTAAAACTAAAACATAATAAATATTTAACTACCAAGGGGTAAAAAAGAAAATGGTTTAAAAAATATTATATAAGAAGGTTGCAAGAAAGATGGTGAATTAGGTGGATGCTGTGTCTACAGCCTCTTGGATTACATCAAGATTGCAGATAGGAGAACAGTCAAACCTTGGGAAACATCAAATGACTGACTGATCAGAACCCTGGCAGCTCAGGATACAGAGAAGGAAGCCCAATTGAGACCAGTAGGGAAATGGGGTGACCTCAAACCTATAGATAGTGAGAGAGCTCCAGGAGAAAAACCTTGGGTGCTGGGGTTGCCACAGAGGAGTGAGGAATGCTGAATCCATGCTAGGCCTCCTTCTCCTAACCCAGTACAGGAGAGAGAAAAACCTGTTACAGCTGGCAATTAAAGTAATTAGGAATTCTGTCTATATGTGTTAGTAGAAGGAAGGTTGACTGGAAGTCTAGGTGCTTTCCTGTGGGGTGTGTACATGGACTTGGCCACTTACCGTGCTCACCTGTTGTTCAGCAGATGAACTGGAAAGCATCACTGGAGGCACCAGAATCATACCAGGAAGGGCTGAGTTGTGAGGTTTGGGGGTGGGAGCCAAAGGGTCCCATTGTTTGAGCATGTAGTGTGCCACATGTGTGGTGCACAGAGGATGCCATTTTTTTCTTTATTAAACTCCAAAAGACCAACTCTGAAACCTCACTGGTCTAACAAAATTTGCACATGCTCACTACAGATCCCCAAACCACACATATCACAGCTTAAACTATATCTCCCAGGGTGCTCTAGGTTACCAAGCAGCTAGCCTCACCCTACCAGCTGCAGAAATGAGTCCAACAGATTTCTAACAGGAGGAAGCAAGCCTCCCCTTCTAGGCAACCCCTCCACAGCAATAAAAAAACAAACAACAAAAAAAACACCAAACAAACAACACCCCCCTCAATGAAGCCAAGTTGCAAGCCACAGGGAAAAAGCCACGGAACTCTTAAAAAAAAGTTACCCTCCAAAACATGTAAGACACCCTGGAATTTTGCCCAGATCACCCAGAGCTCTGCTCTGCTCAGCCAGTAGGACACCCAGGGCAGCAGAGCGGTCAGCTGTGTCCTCGTATTATTTTGTTTGTTTTTTGTTTTTTGCTTTTTTTCCATTTTTTTAATCTGAAGCAAAAAAAAAAAAAAAAATCTGCAGCTCTCTTAAGAAGAGTTCAGGAGTTCCCTGATGGTGTAGTGGCTTAAGGCTTCGGCATTGGCACTGTCAGAGCTGCGGCCTGGGTTCAATTCCCAGTCAGGGAGATACCCACATACCAAAAAAAAAAAAAAGAAGAAGAGTTCAGTGCTACTCTGCCACTGACTGTGCACAGCTAAAAGTGAGATATGAGTAAAAAATCACTGGGTTCTGAAATTTAATTTAATTTTTATTAGTATTGCCATTTTTTTTCTATTTCCCTCTCTCTCTCTCTTTCCTCTTTCAAAGTGTGATCAGGCACACTGGAGATTTGCCCAATCCAACTCTGGTTGGCTGAGTGATTGGCCCCACCAAGCTAGTGGGAAATATGTTCTTGTAAACTTTTGCAGGAGCAGATGTCTGAAACTTAAGAGAGAGCTTTTGGTGCCACTTCTCCAGGTCAACTAAAATTGTGCTGCCAGCAACAGACTGTGGGACCCACAGCAAGGGAGAAAGAAAAAAATTTTTTTCTATCTTTTTAATTCAACTTTCCCCCCCACCACTTTCTCTTTCATCTTCTACTACAGGGCTTACACTAAACCTTTTTTTTTTTCATTTTAATTTTACCTCTTTTTTACATATTTTCATTTTTATCTCTTTTTCATGGTTTATTTATATTTCATATATTTTATTTTTTAAAATTTTAATTTTTCTTAATTTTTTCTATTTCTATTTTATTTTTAAAATTCTACTTCATTTCTTAATTCTCACTTTTTATTTTTTATTATTTTCTTTATTTTGTTATTATTATTAATACTCCTTTCCCTTCTTTTCTTTCAACGTTCACACAGGCACCCTGAAGTGTTGTCGCCCTGCCCACAAAGAGGAACTCTGGGCAGCCAAGCAATCAGCCTGGCTCTATTAGCTAGGGAAGACTTTCTTTCAGTCTTTTGCAGGAATGGATGTCTGACACTGCCTACACAGTGCTGCTATGCCCGCCCCCCCCCCCCCCCAGGGCAGCTAACAGTGTGCTATGAGTGGCAGACCTGGGGCTTTCAGAAAATTTGTTTATTTGTTTGTTTTTGTGTCTGTTTCTTATCTCTTTTTTTCCCCCAAAGTGAAACAGGCCCCCTAGAGACTTTTGCTGTCTACACAAAGGCACTGTAAGTGGATGAGTAATCAGTCCCACTGTATTAAATAGAGAAGACTTTCTTGCAGACTTCAGCAACAGTGACTGTCTGCAGTGGACTGGAATGCTTTTGCTGTCACTCTGCCACTCCCCTTGGACAGTTAACAGTGTACTGTGAGGGGCATAACATTCTACAATTGAAGAATGCACACAACACACTCAAGGGACAATCCTTGATTATACAGGAGTAAAGGAGATTGTACCATTTGACCACACAGGACACATACTGCATAAGGGAACCAAGCAAAGACTAAGAGACACAAGAGATATACTTTTTACATAGAAGCAAACACAGAGAAGATGCCAGAATGAGAAAACCAAACAACATGTCCTAAATAAAGGAACAAGAGAAACCTCCAGAAATACAGTAAAATAAAATGGAGGCAACCAATCAACCAGAGCAAGAGTTTAGAAAGCAGGTTAGGAGAATGCTTAAGAAACTTACTGAAGGCCATTTTCCTGCTAGATCCCACTCCTACCTCTTAGGAGTGTACTTTCCCCTTGCCATTCAAGGTCCTTGAGTCACTCCTGCTTGGTCTGCTTCTACCTCTTTGGAGTGTACTTTTCCTTTTAATAAACTATCTCTTATTCACCTTATTTTCCTTTCAATAAACTGCTTCTTGGTTTCACCTCTTAAAAAAAAAGAAACTTACTGAAAACTTCAACTAAGAGATAGCAACAATAAAGAAAGACATTGAAATCATAAAAAACAACTAATCAAAAATGAAGAATATAATAACTGAAATGAAGACTACACTAGAAGGAATCAACAACAGGTTAGATAAAGCAGAAAATCAAATCAGCGATCTGGAAGACAAGGTAGCAGAAAATACACAATGAAAGAGCAAAGAGAAAACAGAATAAAAAAAAATTGAGGATAGCCTGAGAAACCTCTGGGTGAACATCAAGTGTAACAATATTCAAATCATAGGGGTATCAGAAAGTAAAGAGAGGGATCAAGAGATCAAGAACCTGTTTGAAAAAATAATGACTGAAAACTTCCTTAACCTGGAAAAGAAATAGACACACAAACCCGAGAAGCACAGAGAGTTCCAATCAAGATGAACCCAAATGGGCCCACACAAAGACACATCATAATTAAAATGGCAAAGGTTAAAGACAGAGAATCCAAAAAGCAAAAGAAAGACAACAATTTACCTACAAGGAAGCTCCCATTAGACAATCAGTAGATTTCTCAATCTTACAGGCCAGAAGAGTATGGCAGGAAATACTCAAAGTAGTAAAAAACAAGGACCTACAACCAAGACTACCCTGCCCAGCAGGGCTGTTATTTAAAATTAAGGAACTTCCTAGATAAGAAAAAGCTAAAGGAATTCACTACTGCTAGCATGGCATTACAAGAAATGCTAAAGGGACTTCTTTAAGCCGAAGAAAGAAGAAAACAAGAAAACAAAAGAAAATAAAAAACATGAATCATAACATGGTAATAACTTTATTACTTATCAATAATCACTTTAAATGTAAAGGGACTAAATGATCCAATCAAAGGACATAGGGTAGCTGAATGGATAAGAAAGCAAGACTCAGGCAAATATTGTCTACAAGAGATTCAACTTAGAAGGAAAGAAACACACAGACTAAAAGTGAAGAAATGGAAAATGATATTTCACACAAATGGAAAAAACAAACAAATCTGGGGTAGCAGTACTTATATCAAACATAATAGACTTAAAAATGAAGAATAAATAAAAAACAAAGAAGGATATTATGTCATACCAAAGAGATCAATCCAACAAGAGGACATCATTTTAGTAAACATTTATTCACCCAATATATGAGCACTTAAATATATAAAGCAAATACTGACCAACATAAAGGCAGCAATCAACTGTAACACAATCATAGTAGGGGACTATAATACTCCACTGGCACAATAGACAGATCTTTCAGACAAAAAAAAAAATCAACAGAGAAACAGTGGTCTTAAATTACACAGTAGGGCAGATGGATTTAGTTGATATTTTTAGAGCATCGTACACCAAAGCAGCAGTATATACATTCTTTTAAGTAACATGGAATATTTTCCAAAATAGACCATATGTTAGTCCACAAAACAAGTCTTAATAAATTTTAAAAGATTAAATCATACCAAGCATGTTCTCTGACAATAATGCTATAAAACTGGAAAATGAAAAAACACACAAACACATGAAATCTAAAGAATGTGTTGCTAAGTAATGAATGGGTCAACAGTGAGATCAAGGAAGAACTCAAAAGATACACTGAGATAAATAAAAATGAGAACACAACAACCCAAAATCTATGGGACACAGCAAAAGCAGTTCTCAGAGGGAAATTCATAGCAATGCAGACCTACTGAAACAAATAAACAAAGAAAAACTCAAATAAATCGTCTAACTTTACAATTAAGTAAACTAGATAAACAAACGAACACAAAAAAGCCAGCATACGAAGCCCAAAGTGAATACAAGGAAGGAAATAATAAAGACCAGAGCAAAAATAAGTGAAAATGAGACTAAAAAAGTAAATAAATGAAAATGATTGATGAAACCAAGAGCTGTTTTGTTTTTTTTTTTGAAAAGGTAAATAAAATTGACAAACCGTTAACCAGACTCATCAAGGATAAAAGAAAGAGAACCAAATTTAAAAAACCAGAAATGAAACGGAACATGAGAGTGGGCACCATAGCAATACAAAAAAAGTATAAGAATATATGAAGAGCAACTGTATGCCAACAAATTGGACAATCTGGAAGAAATGGATAAATTTCTAGAAGCATATAATTTTCTAAGGCTGAATAAAAAAGAAACAGAAAATCTGAACAGAATGATTACTACCAATGAGATTGAATCAGTAAATAACAAGCTCCCAGAAAACAAAAGTGCTGGACCAGATGGCTTCTTGGTGAATTCTACCAAATATTCAAAATAGAATTAAGACCTATTTTCATCAAACTATTTCAAAAAATCCAAGAAAACGGAGGACTCCCAAGCTCATTCTATGAGGCCGCCATTACCCTTATTCCAAAACTATAGAAAGACTTTACAAGAAAAGAAAACAATAGGCCAATATTTCTAATAAACATATCATAGATGTAAAAATCCTCAACAAAATATAAGCAAATCAAATTCAGCAATACATTAAAAGTCATCCACCACAGTCAAGTGGCATTCATTCCTGGTAATCAAGATTGGTTCAATATCCACAAATCTATCAATGTGAGACACCACATAAAAAATAAAAAATAAAAAATATATGTTTATATCACTAGATGCAGAAAAAGCTTTTGACAAAATCTAGCATTCATTTATGATCAAACAAACAAACAAACAACTCCCAGCAAAGTAGGAATAGAGGGAACATATCGCAACATAATATAGGCCACATCTGATAAATCCACAACTAATATCATACTCAATGGAGAAAAGTTAAAAGCATTCTCCTTAAGATCAGGAACAAACAGAAAATAAATAAGGAAATAACAGCTCTAAATGACACATTACAGGAATTGGACATCATTGACATTTACAGGACACTTCATCCAGCAAAAAGAGACTACACCTTCTTTTCTAGTGCGCATGGAACATTCTCAAGAATAGACCATATGCTGGGACACAAAAGTAGCCTCAGCAAATTCAAGAAGATCGAAATCATA